>LTAE01000015.1:53713-76087 GCA_001647135.1 Pontederia paniculata
GAGAGAGAGAGAGAGAGAGAGAGAGAGAGAGAGGATGTTTCAATCATGTGAGCCACACATAGATATAAAGAAGTTGGACTTTTAAAACATGAAAGATAAAGAGTAGAAGGTACAAACTTTAATATCATATTATATAATATTGAAGATATGGTTGTTATGCAAAATTTTGTCAAGAAGAATAGATCATAAAGTTTTCTTCTTTTTTGTGTGTTGCCTTTTATTATTTTTCTCTTTTTGTGAACATATGGATGGTCGACAGTGTGAAACATATGAGCTGTTGTTCATATTGTTTTCTTTTTCTTTTTCTCCTTTAGCAAACTAGTAGCATTTAAAACATAAACACAAAAAAAATAAATCACTCCCTTGCAAGTATTTTTTTTCCAAGAGAATAATGATCATTGATGAATAAAAATGTCTTCTGATCAAACAAATTTGATATATTAATGTCAATCTAATTTCTTTACAGTTTTATTCTTAGCTAATCAGGTAGATGAACAGAAAAATACACACGCATAATTCAAGAAAAAAAATATTGAGGGGATGGTAAAATATAAACTTTGATACATTTTTCACACAATTAGAAGATTGGATAATGCTACTCCACATGTAGCATTTAACATACACAATAAAATATAATAAACTTTGGATTGAATAAAGACCGAGATATCATATAAAAATGAAATCATCCCTAATAAGTGTTGCCATTTTTTTTTGCACACATTAAATTATGGTAACTTACCAACCCACGCAATAGCCATTCATTCATTTATTTATCCAAAATCATTCATTTACTTAATGTTGGAATTAAATAGTTGGATTGAAACTCACAAATGTTTTATATACAAGCCTAAGGACATGGTGCAACTAGCAATAAATATTGTTTTTCTAGTTTATGGAAAGCAAGAATTAAATGTGCTTCCATTTGATCCATCTTATGTATTGACGATCGATGCCTCCAAATATATAAATGTCTCCAAAAGGAATCATAACGATCGAAGAATTATATCTTCTAATTATTAATTTATTTTGCAATAATTATCGAAAGCTTGTCATTTCAATGATACATTTTGCAAAGCAAACACCAATAATACATCCACTGAATCGGTTGGCAAATAATTAATGCTAGATAAGTGGCCGTTCAAATCCCTTCCTTAACTAGGGCTATGGCATATATTTAATTAGATCATATATAATAGTTAATTAAAAAGTTTAACGATAGGGTATATCGTATTTTTATCTTATGAATAATTGGATCTAATATATATAATTAAAAATAAATAAAATATTTAAAATTAATATTTTTTACTTATTTTTTTCAATTACAAATCTCATATCCGATGGTACATAATATTAGAGATACGGTGTAACTTCGTTAAATCCTTAATTAAATTAATTACATCTCTCTTTTCGACACCATTATTCAGGAGCAACAAGTAGCGATCTGACTAATCATTATGTTAACTACATGCGTTTAAGTATCATCTAACTAGAGCGATTTAAATTATGATTTTGACTTGCATGGATCAACAACTTTTCTGTTACATTAGAATTTATGATATTATGTTAAATTATATGTATTATCAATATATGATATTGATTATAATTCTAAAAAAAATAAAAAAATATAATTTTTATATTTATATTCTTGCTATTAACATATGATATTGATTATAATAATGTAATGTAACAACTCGATTTTTGTGAACGGATTATTTTTTTTAATCCTCAGCAAAAATATTCATCTTCATAGTTAAGTTGATTGTACTTGTTGCACCATATAACTTTCTTTATCATACATTATTATTTCATGTTTTTGAATTACGAATGCATCATATATAAATTTTGCGAAGCTTGCTTTTGCAAAAGTTACATGCTCAATTAACAGGATGTCCATATGATTAAATTGAAGAGTTTGAACTCTGAAAAGATGAACCGAAATGATTTTAAAAAAAAATTAAAGTAATCACATAACATATTCCACACATTAAACAGATATACATATATTTTTAGAATTACTCAATTTGTATAAGCCCGTATAAAATCTTTGTAGAAATAATCTCGAACATCTTAAAATCGACCCGATGATCGAATTTATGAATGAGAAAAAGGAATGTGTAGCGCACTTGTACAGAAAGTAATGACATTTTCTGTACAAATGAATAGTGTTTAAATTTTTTTGTACAGATAGTGTCGTTACTTTCTGTTGCGCTACACGCACTACATTAAAAGTGCATACGCTCTCCTGCCCCCTTTATGAATTATTACAATTTCATAGGTGAACATATATGATTAATGGTCAATTCTTAATTATAATCCTATATATATATATATATATATATATATATAAGTATTAAAAAAAAGTCAGATTTAACTGAACATGTATGTCTCCTTTTGCATCATCTCTTTCATGTCATCCATCGACCACACAATTAATTCTTTGTCATTTGTCATTGTACAAACTACAAAGGAACAAGGTTAGGAGAAGGGTTATAATCATGCATGTTTCTAAGCACCAAAATGTGGTGTGTCTGTGTGTGGATGCATGCATGATAAGTGAACCAAATTAGGTCATAAAATTGGAGCAAAAGTGTTGGCCAAGCTGTATATATATGCATCTTGCAAGTGTTGGACAAGTTCCTCAAAGTATGCAGTCGGGACCCGGAGGCAATGGCCAACTCTCCATGGATGGAGGGAATTGCACCCCTCCACACATGCATGCAAAGGAAAAAATGTGCATCTCTTCCACACAAAGCAAAGCCAAAGTTTGATGTAATCAATTGAGCTCCAAACTGAGTCAGCTACTAATCTTGAGTTTGAGACCCCAAAAAATATTGTTGAGTTAGTTTTAGCACCCTAAAAAACAAAGCCATTTTTTTCATTATAAAAAGGCAATAACATTTCTATTATAGAGCGGTGGCGGAGCCGAAACTCTTATTTAGAGGATGCACAATTACTTATAATTATTTATATAATTTTAAAATTATTTTATATATTAATCTATATTTTTAATTATAATTTTGAAAAAAATGTTTGCACGACATTATATAATTCAAGATATTTACATTAATTTTATTTTTATTTTAATCATTAAAAAATAGAAAAAGAAAAATGAGTGAGGATATTTAAAAATATGAATATGATATTATAACGCTAATTCATAATTAAATAAAATAATAATAATAAAATAATTTTTTTCTTGAAAATATTGATATATATTTTCATAAAAACATATTTTTATGTGTCTGATAGAATAATAAAGTAGATATAAATATATATATATATATATATATATATATATATATATAGGGGATGGCTATTTTTTTTTCTTTTTAATATTTATATTAGAATGGATATTTAATTAAGATGGGAAATTTTCAACAAAAAAAGGTACTGAAGTTGATGGAGTTTGGAGCAAATGTAAAGTTAATAATGAGTAAAGGCATATATTTCACCAAATAAAAGGGCATATGTTATGGGTTGATGATAAGAGTTATTATTTATAATTCGATTAAAAGGGTAAAAAAATAATTAAAATAGTTGATGAAAAAAAGTTTATAGTTTATTCATTACCATTTTATCATACTTTTTTTTTCGGTGAAACTATTTTATCATACTTAAAACATGCATAAAACATGTAATATAAAATGCTGACGTGGAAAGACGCCACGCAAAATCCACCACCGCAAATCGTGTGGCTACGAGCGACGCGGTCCAAATCGCAGGCGCACTTTTTGTAGCGTAAACGTAAAAAGTCGACCCAAAATTTGACCCCACCCTCCTCTGCTTACGTCATCATCCCCTCTCACACCCCATGAGGGTTAAAAAATAATAAAAAAACATCATTCTATGATGGCATGTGTGATGCCATACACATATCATGCCCATGCCATGTACTATATTACTCACATGGCATGACATGATGGCACCGCCATTAGAGCAAGAGAGCACATTTATAAATGGAAGCAGAGCAGCTCATCAACAGAGAGATGGAAAGCCACCCCATGGAAGAAGCAGACTGCCCTGTTTCAGCCCAAAGCCCTGATCCCTTCTTCGCCATGGAACTCAGAAGGGGGGAGGAGGATGAAGACGAAGACTACGACGAAGAGGAGGAGGAGGAGGAGGATGTGGATTTGGGGTTCTTGCTGTGGAGAGACGCAGGGAGGAGAGAGGAGGAGGCGGAAGAGGAAGGTGCGGACCGGCGGTGGCCGCGGAGGACGGGCGGAGTGATGCTGGAGGGGTACGTGGAGACCGCCGAAGGGGACGACGGCGGGTCCGACGGCGTCGCCAGGACGAAGAGCCTGACGGACGAGGACTTGGAGGAGCTCAGAGGGTGCCTCGATCTCGGTTTCGGGTTTAGCTACGAGGAGATTCCCGAACTCTGCAACACGCTGCCGGCGCTCGAGCTTTGCTACTCCATGAGCCAGCGGTTCTTGGACGAGCAACAGCAGCCGCATCGGTCCCCGGATCGGTCGTCTTCTTCCTGTTCTTCTTCGTCCGGCGAGTCTTTGGAACATTGCTCGTCGCCGGCGGCTGCTCCCGTCGCAAACTGGAAGATCTCTAGCCCTGGTAAGGATGGATACTATGTTGTGAGCGACGATTTAACCTAAAGATCAGAGCTTTACGAATGATTTCATTTTGCTTATTTTTTTTCCGGTTCCAGAAACGATCCAAAGATTCAATTTTTATTTCTCGAACAGTGATTTTGATTTAAGATCCCTATTCTGAATTACTTGATCTTCGGTATTCCTACATAATTCTACATAATTACTTGATTTTGAACATTGAACGAAGTTGATTTACTCATCGGGATCGATTCTTGTTACATTGGATCTCTGTCCCCTAAAAAGTTATCATTTTTCTGTTTGTATCAGGAGACAGTCCAGATGAAGTAAAAGCCAGGCTACGGTATTGGGCTCAAGCAGTGGCGTGCACTGTTAGATTATGCAGCTGAGAAATGTTGCATTTTGCACAGCACATCTGCTAAATGGAAAGAAAAAGGAGACAATCTACAGAAGAATCGACCGGGGATCACATCTTTGGTAGAACTCCTCTGCAGATAAATCCCCATCTCAGCGCGGTCGAGATGCTGTGATTCCTGTCTGGTTGGAAGCTCTGCATGAATCTTATGCAGAGGATGGAGATAAAGTTTCCATTATTATGAAAGAAGTAAGGAGAGAGGAGAGAAGAGATAATTGATGCTCTGAACGAGAACACTTCTCTAGTAATCCATGTACATGAACCCAAGAATGAATGAAATGTGCCAAATGGCTACTGATGCTTTGTTTGCACTGCAAACTTGCACAAGAATTGCTGTAACTTGAGATCATTGATTTTGTAGCTGACGTTGTAAGCTGATCGGATAGTTGCTATTTAAATGAAAAGAAATGTTTGATAAATTTTAACATTTTCAAGATATGACCCGACATATGCAGGCATGCCAGTTATTACTATTATTATCTGAAACCTTGTATGCTGTATGATACTGTATATCTGTTAATCTTAAGAACGCATACTATTCAGTGTGTTTTTCCTTTGATGTCATAATTTCTAGGATAGTTTCTTGCAAGATGTGCAGAGCATGTGGTTTGATTATTGCCAATCATGTTTCAAGATTCCTATCCCAGCTGCAATTTGAATAGCAAAGACAAAATCATTTGTGATTTCTTCTCCACAGTTTCATTATACTTGGGCATGTTCACTTCTGCATGAACTGGAATCACCTCGGAATTGGCAGAATGTGGTGCCAACTAGTACAACAACATGGATCACAACATAGCACACTAACTAGCTAGAGCTCTTCACAACATAGCACACTAATTAGCTACAGCTCTGAACAGCTTAGCAATTCCATATAGTTCCTGTCTTCTCGAGAATTATTGGATAAGGATGAAGAGTAATTATGCTACAGAACAGAGAATAAAAAAAAAAACTTTGTTTAGAAACTACAGAAGCATTTCATAACAACTCAAGCAAGAAAGAACAGCTACTTTGTAACAGAAGCAAAAAGCTGTAAGCTTTCTTCTTCAGTTCTTCTGGTTGTACTAATCCTACACGAAATGCTCGAGATAATGTCATGAATAGAACCTAAAAAGAGATAGCAGGACAGAAAAGTTGTCTAGTACCAGGAGGTTTGCACTTCTTAAAAAGATAAGGAATGAACAAAACAAGGTGCCTTCATCTTCGTGTGTTAACTGTTCAAGCCCACTGCTTCATGAATCAGTAGGCAACTACCTTTTTGTACTGATGTTAACCAGAAAAAAAGGTTTTATTCTGCTATATTCTCAAATTACAGTACCTTTTTTCTTTTCTAAATCAGGGAAATTGGTAGTGTTTGGGTCCCAATTAAAATCATCAGAACAGCATTATAAGAGAACAAAAGGCAAAATCAATAGGCAGCGAATTCAAGTGTTCAAGAAGCTGAAATGTTGATGGCAGTAATAGTCCTCGTTAAGATAACCCTGAGATTACTTCTAACAGACCATATTTGGGTTCAGAAATATGACAATTTTGTAGCTATCGATTTCAGATGGATAGAAAATGATAGCTACCAATTTCAATCTGGCCACACATACAACATGCTCCATTAAGCAGAGGAAAGAATGGAATATTTAAAGCACAATAGATAATGTGAAAAAAGAAGTGGTAGAAAGATGGTTCAAAATTCTCTCCCAGAAAGCGATGTCGGAATAATGTTGAGATATCAATATCTAAAGCTACTGAAATTGACCCAATGGATTCTACTTGATCACTAGCCAGAAGATTAAATTTCTATGATGTAAATCATGATTGATACTATCGATAATATCACACGAACTACAGATCCATGATTCAGATGCAAAATCAGTAGGTCGATATCTATGCAGATTAAGCACATCAACATGTGATAAATTCATTTCATAACATGGACATGATATTTAGGTTAAGCTTCTTAAAATCCAAATGTTAGTTCAGCTTTGAATGAAATGGAGCTTAATTTTCACAAGCTAAATTTCGAGTTTTATCTTTTCGTTCCTTTTTTTCCCTATTCTATAAAGAGAACTGTCAATAATAACAATTGTGCTAACAAAATCCTCAAGTAGTAAGAAATCTAATTCATCATCAACTACCTGTAAAATCATTAAAGTTACTAGTAATCTACAATTTCCAAAAAAATTATTGGAAATAACTAGCAAAATTTTAAAAGCATCTTGTCTCCAAGAGCTAAATGATGCATCATATATCCTCAGCCAGACTCAGGATTGAGGTTTAAATATCCACTTCAGTAGTAAAGAACAAGGACATGGTTATTCACTGAATTTAAATTCAGGACAAAAGATGGAGGGCTTGCATCTTGCTGCATTGCCAATAGAGCATGCTACCATGCATGAAAACTAAAAGATTCACAACAGCAAGAACAACAACAAAAAGAAAAGAAAAACACTTGTACTCGGAATATTGCGGAAATGTAATTAATAATGATATATCTAGTACATGAGTGACAACCAAGATAGAACAACATTCCAATGAAGGTACACGGATATTTATCCACTTATACAAATTGGTGCAATTTATTCCAACACACTAGAGAAGGTGCAATGCATTAAGCCTCCAAAAGTTTCTGGATGTCCTTCTGCATCAAAGTAAGCAGAGATATTAAGGCGCAACACAAAAAATGAGATGAATTTCATCTGTGAATGCAGTACTTCTTTTTCATCCGTGAATGCAGTACTTTATGGAGAAACAAAATGAAGCGAAAGAAAGGATGAGGAAGAAAAGGTCTTGAGACCTCTATTTTCAAAGGAGGCGTGGTTGGTGCATATCTGTCGACGACCTTGCCATCCTTGCCAACAAGAAACTTGGTAAAGTTCCACTTGATGCCATCACCAAACAAACCTCCCTTTTGTGATTTAAGGAACTTATAGAGGGGTGCAGCATTCTTGCCATTCACTTCAACCTATATGAGAAACTATATAAGATCGAAAGAGAAATGGTATACTACAAAGAAAGATGAAGCCAGAAACATTTTGTTGCTTGAACATTGTTTTATTTTAAATGTTTGCATACGATGAGGTTTTCATATGTGACCTGACCAAAAGAAGCAAATTCAAGTAACTCTGAGAAACACAAACTGCCATATTTGAGGACATCGTTCAATGTAAGCACCTAAGTGATAGATCCATATCATGGCACATACAAAACCTTGCTGTCAGATAAATCTATCTTAGTGCTGACTCTGCCATGTTTCTATATCTCACTCTGTAACATTAATAACATGAGCTGAGTATTCATCTTTGGATATTTAAAGATTCAGTATGCACTTCAACAGGAAATATGTTTGACCAGATGCAGAATTGTCATTTGTTGCATTGAACCAATTTCATTATGAATGTTTCCAGATGTGGTTTATAGGTTGGATGAATTTCACATCTGACAACCCATTTTTGCATCGATATAGAAGTCCTGATGGTTGTATCATTGTTTACCTTTGGGGTTTCAAAGGTGAAAACTTCTTTTCTCCCAAGGGGAAAAAGTTTAACGTGATTTTATCAGATTCAAGCCATGAGAAGGATCTAGAATCGGAAGTAAAATAAGTGTTTTCATAGACACTTCAATCCGAAACTAACACTAAATTCCTAACATCTTGTAAGTGTTTATCAGAAAGTACATGGTCGTGAGATTTTAGGCCGTCTGTAATGAACATAATTCGAGCGAGTTTCGTGAAGTGGAAAATTTCTGCACCTTATCGAAAATAGGGAACTCGGCTTTGAAGATGGTACATGCAACCTCCTGGATTTCGTCATTGCTTCCGGGTTCCTGACTCAAAAACTGGTTGCAGGGAAATGCTAATATCTCGAAGCCTATGGAAAAAATTGCATCAAAAGTTTCGTAAAGCAATTCGATCAGAAAAGTTGAGAGGTAACAAAGCTGCACTTTTAAAGAGAGTAATTAGCAAGGAGCAACCAAGGTACCTTTATCCTTGTACTTCTCATATAAAGCATTCATCTCCTTATAGTTCGTATGAGTCAGTCCACTGCATCACCAGAGACGTTACGTTAGTACTTCGCAGGACAATTTCTAGAGTAAGAATATGATATCATGATATTCTAGTTTTGCAGCTTCCCCTTAGTCCTATGCATCCAATTGCAATGAGAATTCATATGATTCTTTTTTAATTCGGAAAACAATATTTCATGCAAACTAAACTTAGAAGAGGATTTCAATTTCTAATCTTTCGAAGAAAGGCATCAACATTTGTAGGTCGCCGTATACTCAGTATTAATCAATGTTCAGGAAACAAAGGAACATAAAACTTCATTCAATGAGTTGGACAAGTATGAATTGGAAGCTTAGAATTCCAACAACCACATAGATGAAGAAAAGAAGAGTATGATCCACATATGCAATCATTTCAACATCTTTCCAAGGGAATTGAATTAGTTCTGCAATTTATGATCCCATCTCTCCCCCCTTTTCCTCAGGAAAAAAAAAGGATAAGAAAACGAAGCCTTTTTTATTCAACTTCTGTACAGCCAACCTGTTGATTACATGCTTGTTTGCTGAAATTAAAAAAAAAAAAGCAAATTAAGGCTGAAACCATGGATGAGAGATCAATTACCACTTGGAAGCAACATTAACAATAAGGAGGACCTTTCCACTGTATTCACTCAGATTCACATCACTTCCCTTGATATCCTGAGAAAATTAACAAGGATCAAACAAGAACAGCAGCAACACAAGGATTCATATCCACACAGGAAATCATAGAAAGAGAACAGAACAGGAAGGTGAACGAGCAGCAGCAGTCGACAAACCTTGACAGTGATGTCGTGGACTGAACCGTAAGTCTCTTCGGCCATGGCGAGTTCTGATGTCGGAGGGATGGAGAGAGAAAGCAGTAGTAAGTGGGAGAACGGGAGGAGAGGGAGAGAGAGAGATTATTATATATATAAAGCTTGCTGTCCTTGAAAGGCGCATGATTGCGTCTTTGACTTTGCTGTTGGCTGTTAGGTGTGAAATCTTAATTAGATTACGGACACGGCAAAGGAAGCATTAAATTAGTAAGATTTCCATTTTTTTGGAACGTACTGTTGGAGATATGGTGCCATGAATTCGAGATTACGACCATTAATGTCTAATTAAAGAGAAGGTTTCGAGAGATGTGTCATTTACATTTTTTTTTGTTCTAACCGGTGTGCATGACTACTAATATCCGAATTCAGTATTCGGCGAAGATAAATTCTGATCAAATTAAATACTTCGAAGTTCAAACTCGAAACTATTAACTCTCAGTTCTTCAACTCGAAATATAAATTCACTAGTGATTTATCACAACCAAATTGTCATTTACATATTTTTTTTTCGTTCTCGAGTTTGGTAACTTTACGGTTTCGTTGGATGGTTGTTTGGTGTTGGAGGTGATGTCGTTTGGCCAAGTAGCAAAAGGAATCATATGATGATGAGTTATAAATGTGGTAGGTTTTGTACTTTGTTGGAACCAAAATATGTTGGCATTGGACGTGAATCATGTGATTGTACTAATTCACCTGAAAAGTGTTAAAGAGATGCACTTTGGGTATTCGAACATTAATGATCTTTCAATCGAGAGAGGTTAGTAACGAAATATTAACGAAACATTAATGATTTTCACTTAAAGATTTGAATTAAAAAAAATACAAACTCTATTATGTCAAAATGGATGTTTTTTAACATATGATCGATAAGCTTTATTTTACAACAAAAAAACTTTATTTCATGTAAAAAGCTATTCACCGAAAAAAATATTATTTAATTGATGAGAACGTATAATTTGCATTTTAAGAACAACAAGTAGAAGGTAGGTGAAATGTTGAATGAGTGAACTTCATAATTATTAAGCAAATCACATGATTTGTCCCATGGGGTTTGTCTGAGAAACTCATGCTAAACTTTTTTTAAGTTGCTTAATTACATGTCATTTCGGTAAAAGATTTTGCATGATTTCCCAAATGATAAAGATTAATCGAGATAAAATAACGAAAATTATAATAGTAACTGAAGGAAAAAAAATCTTCCTAAGGTCTTATTTGGTTTAACACTTATGAAAAGGAAAGAGAAGATAACGAAGGGGAAGAAAAATTAGAGGAAGGAAATGAAAGAGAACGGAGGTAAAAAAATTAATCTTCTTTGGATGATATAACTAAAGGAAAGGAAATAAAATTATAAGTTTTGTTGGACGAATATATTCTAATATATTTATTAAATATATTTGTTTACATATTTTAATTATATATAAATAAAATTGAAAGTGTAGTTTAAATATTTTTCCTCCCTTGAAAGTAAACAAAGAGAACATTCTCCTTCATTCCTCTCGACTAAAAATACAACTAAACGAAATCGACTAAAAATACAACTAAACGAAATCAATTGACCTCTTTTTTCTTTTCTTTCTTTTACCTCTAACCAAACAGGGCCGACCTTATGTATTTGGAGACAGCCACTTCCACCCGTTTCTGTATCAGGACAGTCCCATTTCTTCCCATTTCTGCCACTAATGGATAATGCAATTTCATGTTTTTTTTTATCAAAAAAAGGATCTATAGACTTAAATACAGGAACGGTTTGTCAATGGTTAATCAGGAGAAACCGAAATGCAAATTTCAGGAGGTATCTTCTTATTTCGACTTCACATTTTCTAGAAATTCTACTCGAGTAGTACTACAATACCAACTAGGGGCTGTAATCCCTACTGCTTGACCTCCTCCTATGGCGATGAGAGTGTTCAGTCCAATGCCTTTTATGGTGCTCCTTGAGGGAATCCTGCCTGTCGACGGGGCTTCTGCGCCGCCTACGTGAAGATTCTTCCCTATCCTTAGATCTTCGCAGCCTTGAGGGTGATTCTTCCCTTTCCCTATCCTTAGATCTTCTCAGCCTTGAGGGTGATTCTTCCTTTTCTGTGTGGCCGCCTCTACGCCTTGGCGGCGATGGGATCTGTAAACAAATGTGTGCTAGATCCTTCAGATCATTTATGAAAATGTTGGCAAAGAGAAGTAATAGTAAAAGGCTAATGCAGAAATAGCTTAGGAGAAAAAATGAGTTGCTATGTTTCAGATCATTTCACAACTAACGTAATGATCTATTTTAAGAGATATTGAACAGTCGAGCTTAAGAAGTCTTTTGCATAATATGAATGACAACTTAATGCGGTCAATAAACGTCTTGAGACAGGCTGCTACAAGATAATAACTCTTTCTGAAAGATCAAATGATTGATCTTTTCTGAGAAAAGTGCAAGAAGATGTAAGGCATAAGGAAAATGACCTGAAAGCGAGACATGTACCGCCCCTCTGGTGGTGGTGGAATACCAAGTCTTTTTAAATCATCATGTGGAATTGGACGCCTGCTCGTGACAAAAAGCAAATGTCAATTGGTTATACATCTACATGCCATACTGCTGCGAAGTAAATAACAAGAATAAATTGGATTCATGAAGCAATAACAAGAAAAATGACAGGGCGCCATGTTGAGTTTGAATCCTCACAAAGGGGCTCGGAATGGCCTCTCCCGACCTCCAAAACGAAGCTGGCCAGATTCCTTCTTTCCTCCAAGTCCCCCTCCTGCAAAGAAACTGGTGATGAATGATAGATGCAGATAGCTAACATAAAATGTTCTAATCCTTGAGCGTACCTAACCTCCGAGGAATCCATCCAGGCATCAAGTGCTGCCTGTAATAGTCTACAATTACTTCGCTGTCGTCAATGAAAGAGTGATGTGCACCCTGCAAGTATTATAACAATTTTTTTTAGAGGCTGCATACATCATAAGAGAGCCAATATGTGAACTCTCCAACTTAATAAGATATGTTATATTAAATTAAAGTTTAATGGAACAAACTAAAAATACCAGACAATAGTCACTATACTACTTTTTCAGAGAAAAGTGACTGCATATTTCAATTTCAACGAAGACAGACAACTTATGCATTGGAAAAAATATATACTCTTGGCAGTTATTTTCAAGAATTATACTGGGAAGAAGTTTTACACAGATCATGTGAAATACAGCCGTCAGGACCTCGTTTGATATTCATAGTGTTAGATTAAGGTATCAAATCATAAGATAGGTATGTTAGCTTATATTTACATTTAATACACACACAGACTGAGACACATATATACATCTTTAACAGAAACATTTTTAACAAGTGAAAGTCTGAAACAGTTGGTGAAACATCTATAGCATGGCAATACAAAGCATAATGACATCTGATTATTTCCATGCAATTAAGAGAATATCAAGTATCAGCATGAAAAGGACACACTATAGGCATAAGTTAAGTAATAGAAAGCACAAATGATAGAAGAAGCTGATCACAGCTTGTTGGAACATGTTGGAAAAGAGAAAGTTAAAGGAATTATGACAGGACAGGACCTCATAGGCGTGTCGCATCTCTCTTTCGGTCTCGTATTCAACAAAAGCATAACCGCGGGATGCACCAGTAACTGTCAAAACCAGAAAGAAAATGTCAAAAATCATACCAATGAATATTTGAAGAATTAAGTTAACCATCCCCATCAGGATCAAATACATATAGGCAGAAATACCTTTACTACCAAAGACATAAGTTAATAATGTATCTTGGTCATCACAACCAAAGCCACATATCATACAACAAGATCATCATTGACATAGGGTTCCAACATATGAACCAAAGTCGTGCTTCTGAATATGATGTACTTGGTTCAATTCATTATACAGATAATTCATGTCTTTAGCTTTATTTGACATAATAACTCATAAATCTAAAAACAACAAATTTGGAGCCACAGACCACTCAAGTCTTACCCGATCAACACTAGATAACATCTTCAGGAGACATAGTTTCTAACTAACGTTTTGTAATATTCAGGACTATTAACACTATGATTCTGGACCTAATAATGCTTCGCTTCTCATAAGATAGGCTGGACATCATAAACATCAGAATCCATACCGTCCTTCATCTCGTTTAACTCAGTGAAGCCGAGTTCGCAGCCAAAAGCCATTAAATAGGTACATATGCTCGGAGATAGACATCACTATAATTGGACATACGACTGGTTTGCTAAATCGAATTACCAAGCTATTTCCGACTGACTGTTTTGAAAGAAGGATATGGCATGCAATGCAACAAAAGAAAGGATACATCTTTTAACATGTTAGGATACTGAAAGCATTTTACATATAGCCAAGCACCAGGTCGAGGTCCAAACACAATGCTATCAATGGATTTTGTACTCTTTTCTTTTTTTTTCCAACATAAAAGATAGGAACTCACCGATATCTCTCACCAATCGCAAATCCTTCACTCTTCCATACTTGCTCATCGCCTGCAACCACAAGAATTTGGTTCAGAAATCACGCATTCTCGAGGGGGGAGAGCAACACAAAAAAGGAGGGATTTTTACTGCGCTTCGCGCAACACTAAATCGCACCTTGCGAAGAGTCCCCTCGTCCGTGAGGCGGGAGAGGCGACCGACGAAGACCGTGCAGTAGGGGTCTCCGGCAGCCTTGGGGTCGCCGAAGGGATCATCTGAAAGGGGAGAGACGGCGTGAGTTCGACATATTGCAAGATGAGGGGGAGAGAGATGAGAGCTGAGAGGAAGCGGCAGTACAGAGGCCGGCGGCGGAGCAGAGGAGGGCGCGGTAGATGGCGTTGTCGTGGGGGAGGACGTCGGTGCCGTCGATGCTGCCGGCTTGGATCGGGTGGTACGTCTCGGCGTAGAACACCCCGTTCAAGTTGCCGCTCATGGCCTCTTCCTCGGCTCCCCGCCGCTTCAGGGTAAATAATTGTTTTGCCAGGGATTTTGATGTCTTTTTAATACATCTCTGCCCAAATTGATGAAACTTGTAAAATTGAATTATTTTAAAGTAAGTTTAATGCACATAAAAAAATACTTAAGATTTTGTAAGTATGCACAAGATTATTAAGATCTTGATCTTTTATAATTTATCTTATGATTTTTTTTATATTTAATCTTCTACTGATTGTAAGATCTAATTCGTAAAATCTTTACGATCTTCATAAGATCTTTCACAAAATTAAATGATCATTGTATGATCGATCTTAATTTTAACAACTTTGGATATGCAAAGTAAATTATAATTCTTCAATATCAAATTAACGATGGAGTTGATAAATTATTTTTTTATTAACTTTAAAATTTATCATTAACTTTGTATAGAGTGATTAACATATGCTCAATATACTTACAAAAATTTGATATTCAAATTCACTAATTACCTGAATTATATTCTTGATAATTTTAATAATTAATTTCAAAAGTTAATTAAAATGCTAAGCTCATTATTTTTTAGTATACAATAATGCTAACTACTGATATTATTGGAAATACTTGTATATCTAGATTAGAAAATTTACTCATTGTGTGCTGATGTTGTATTCCTAAAGTTGTAATCGAAAAATAATTGTGCTGAAACTTCGCTGAAAATTTTATTTTTTTCTGTAAAATATTGTCTTTGAAACCTCGGTGACTTAGTAATGTGAACTTGTTAATAACAAAATAAATGTTAGAATGAAATAAACTCCAACATGATGCAGTACCACCACCACTATACTCTTTAAACACTAAATATATCCTCCAAACCAAAAGTTCTGAATTCAAATTCCAGGCATTGATTTGTTTCTGCTTTCTTTTCTATAATTATATTTCTTTTGCGTTATTTTACATGCAGTAACAACTAACAAAAGTGCAGAAGAAAATATTACGCTGGAGGGAGTAGAATGCATTGCATATTTTTCCATATAATTATTGTTAACCTTTGACTAATCCAATTGCTTTAAAATATACTCAAAAGATTTGATATTGTGAATTTTCTTTTCTCCCTCCATATCAACCTTATCTTTTGTCCCTTGATAGTGACAGAAGAATTTGATCCTGTGATCTTAACTCTATGGAACAAAGCAGTCAATAAAGAAGGCATAATTCAAAGGATATTATATGGCCATTAATCTCCAAAATCCAGGACATGTAAATATTACAACTTTTATAACACTCGTCATCCCATAATACATATCACAGGGCAGAAGATGGAATAACAAGAATGAAATACTCAAAAGATATACAGAGGAATCCTTGCTCACAATAATTTGTTAAATGCACAACTTCGGCAAACCAAAACGCAAACTCTTAGGGAAACAAATCAGACTAGAACCTGCATGTTGGTCATACTTTCTGATTCAAATTGGTAATAGACGGATCAAACAGCAAAATTCATCAATATCACATACAGATCCGACTAATCACGCATCTGGACCCGGGACTGGCGCAGGTGGAGGAGCCTGTTTATTTGCGAGAAGTGGAGATAGTGCTTTGACCACAATGCTCATGTTGGGCCTAAACTCAGCTTCATACTGTACGCACAGAGCGGCCACAGCAGCAAGCTGTAAGAAATATCAGGTTTAAGGATTACTATTTTCAACCAAATGTATGGACAAAGGTAAAATTGCTTCAATATGTCCGACGATCTAAATATGGGTCCAAATGAAACATATAGATTCATGTGATAGCATGTGTGAGAGATAGAGACCTTTGCAACTGCTTTTGGTGGATATTCTCCCTTCAATCTGGGATCTACACATTGTTTCACTTTGTCCTCGCTCAATCTTGGAGTTGCCTGCATCATGAGAAGATAAAATATATTATTACGATAACAAAATATATTATTACGATAACAAAGAATTCAGAGGGGATGAAGGCAAAATCTCTTCCACTGTGATCATTTGTGCACATTAGAATTCATTATTCGGAAACAACCATTAAATGTGGACAGGAAAAATGTGCTTCGACCTAATGACATATTCCTCAAATATGACATATCAAGAAAACAAAGTCAGTAAATATGCAAGGCATATGAAGCTAAGACCTGATTTTTTTTTCAGAATACCTGATGTTAAAACCAGCATTTAAAAGGTGGAGAAGTAATGAGAAGAACCAAAGGTTTTAGACAGGAAATTATTAACATCTGGAGGAAAATAAGGTGGCTGTCGTCTCAAAAAAAAAAAGGTGGCTGAGCAATAGCAGAAACAATGAGAAATTGTCTCGTGACTTCTTTCTGTTCATATTCTTATATCGCTATTTGAATTTCACTTTCATTTCATTCAACTTTTTAGTTCATCCAACTTCATAGTATGAAAGTGACCCGTCGGTTTACTACCTAATGGCTCCTGTACTATAAAACATGAATAAATTACAGATTATTGTAACGATTGCTCCACTTGTAAAAGCTTACCCATGTAACAAGACTTTGCTGGCCTCTTGGCATTGTATGGTCCACAGGTTTCCTGCCAGTTAGCAGCTCCAGAAGGACAACACCGAAGCTGTATACATCACTTTTCTGTGTCAGCTGGCCCGTCATGGCATACCTGCACAACAATTCATGTATGATGCGCTAATTGAGAAATGAAACCATTTCCATTGAATAAATAGGTCTGATTACCAGTAAATCATGATGGTTATTTCAGAACAAAAATAAGAGTTCAAAGTCATTTATCTTAAAGAAAAACAAAAACATTTTTCCAGCACTCTCCCGAAGTATTGAATAATAACATAAGGGACCAAAAAGTAACATGATAGCAAGTTCATTGATATTCAATGGACTTAATAAAATGCCACTTAGCTTAGACCAAAAAATACCTTAACAAGAGATTATTTCCTTTTGGTTCTTGATCTATGCTTTTTAGTAAAGTTGCACAGTGACAATGACAGCTTATTTTGCCAAAATTTACAAAATAATGGAAATCAAGAAAAAAATGCTGAAAAAGTCTAGTATTGAGAAGAAATTTTTCTCTAATTTCACCTCAGTTATTCAATTATGAAAACATAGCATATGTTCATATAACAAAATTATTAACTTCTTCCTAAACTAACAAAATTATTAACCTTTCACATCTCAGATCACTCTTACCTTTTAAAAGACATCTCAAGTAACTTTTAAGTGCACATGACAACTTGTCATCAACTAAACAATATATAAATCCATTGATTATACTCTCTTTTATGACACATAAGGTTAAATTTAAATCACATCTATCTATTCTCTGATCTTGCTCTCTCAATTCATCACCTTCAAAATTTAGCTTCTCATGATTAAAGCAAATCACTAGAAAACATTGTGAAACTCATAACCCCAGTAACTAATAAAATCATAAGTTTATCCTATGATCCACTTAACTACTGGAAACAAGTAATGACATCTAACACGTAAACTGACACCTACTTACTAACCTGTGTAAGCCTACTTAGACATCAATAGACTATTAGACCATTGGAAAAGACATTTTACTCTATCAAGGACATCGTTGAGCACAAACTATCAGTCGAAACAAGTAATGGAATCATCATGACCAAATATAATAGCAGAAAACATCCAAGTAATGTAAGTACTCTGGTGCGTGATAACCAAAAGTTCCCAAGACACGAGTAGAATGAAGACGGGCAGCCATATCAGGAGCCTGATTGGAAAGATTGAAATCTGCAATTTTTGCTTTGAAGTCCTCAAACAAAAGAACATTGCTTGATCTGATATCTCTGTGGATAATCGGAGGTTGAACTTTCTCATGAAGATACTCCAACCCCTTTGCTGCATCAACAGCAATCCTCACCCTTTCTATCCAGCTGAGCACAGGACCTGGTTGTGCACCTTGGACACCTTTTCTTCCTGTAGTTTTGATGAGACATTGGGAAGTTTAGAATTTTTCTCATGATACAACACAGTTCGCATGTCAAGGTATGAAACTACACTAGTGAATTATTTTGAAACATGTCATACCATGCAAAACATCATGCAAAGAACCCATTGTCGCAAATTCATATGCCAAGAGGCGCAGATTTCCCTCCACACAATAACCCAACAACTCTACAACATTGTCATGCTTCAATCTTGAAACTGTAGAGACCTGGATTTTAAAATCAACAAGCATTAAAAATGGTTTTTTAGGTCAGTAAAAACAAGCAACAAAGTAAAATAAACTGATATTTATTTGTTAAGAATTTGTAATCTCAAGTGGAATAAGGTAAAGTGATAAAGTCATATGATAGAATCACATTAACCTGAGACAAAAATTCATTATTAGAGTCTGGTTCTGAAGAGACATCAAGTTTTTTCACTGCAACTTGTTTCTCATTGTTTAGAGCAGCAAAATATACTCTTCCATATGACCCCTCACCAACCAAAGCCTTTGAACCAAAATTGTCAGTCTTCTCCTTCAATTCATCTAGTGATAATGCAGGAACTTCAATAGTAGGTGGTGCTTTTGGAGGTTCACTTTTAGGAACAGTGGAGTACTTGGAACCTTTTTGCATTCCTAGAAAAAAAAGGAAGAAGAATATTAAGCTCATGCAATAATGTACAAGAAATGAAAAAGACCACAAGTAATGTTAGAATATGACACAGGACAATGTCACAAGGGACTAAATCCAGTGAACCACACCTATGCTGCACTAACTAATGTGGAAAAGCTAAGCCATGCCATTTTGAGCAGACAAGATAAAAATTCACAAACAAACCAACATTTTTACAGGATTCGAGGGATCAAATGCTGAAAAACTTGAATGATTTTGAAGCTATCTAACGTCAATGTAAGAACATACAAATAAGTTGGGATATACAAGATTAAGTGTGTATATGTCATGTTAATCCAAACAATGGAAAAGTAAATGCAGAATTTTTTTTTTTGAGAAATCACGGATGGATGCAGACTTGTGAGGTCAACCAGATTTGCTGATACAGAACTATGTTATAACCCAGGATTGGGATACATTGTGTACAAAATGCCATAAAAAATATATATCCTCCATTCTTGGATTCTGTAATCGTGAAAATAGAAGATTGAGCAATTAATGACATAATAATGCACTGGCAAACGGCCCAACAAACTAAATCCTCTAGCAGGCATTGTGCATGACAATTAGAAGCACATACCATCTGTATTATCAGTGGTGTTCTTCAGGAATTCATTCTCGTGGCCATTATAAGATTCATCAACGTTGCAAGAGCAGCAGAGCCAACGACGCATTATAACCTTCTTCTTTTTCACGAGTCTTCAATATAATAAATGTACCTTCTCATAAGAAGTTAATCAATCAATGACTAAAATGCAAAAAGTAAAACCAAAATTGAATAGACAATAAGAAGTTCCATGCACTCAGTACACAACACAGGCCAGTTTGCTTATCTATATTCTGGATAAAACATAGCTTAGATGGTATATCTTTTGCCTGCAGAACAGATTAGTATTTCAAGATTCTGAAGAAGACAATGATGTTTAATTTAAGTCGGATAAGGGCCTACCACTGAGATAATCAAATGTATTGCTAACAAGCAAACGAGTGCATAATCAATGCAACAGTCAACAATTTTCCCTTGTATGCAGGACACACATAAGTAATCTTCTCCCATTTTGGAGATAGCAACCAAACATCGCAATTGGGAGAAGAAATTAGTAGATTTATAATTAAATCATAATTGCGTAATTCTGTTGTCCGATATATTGTTACTAGAACACAACACGCATTTCAAAAGGTGGAACCAAACAACATAGATAGATTTATTAAATATCACATAGGAACAATAGAATTTGCAAGTAAGACTTAAACTTTCACATAATTCATCCAATTACCAACACTTCCAAACAAATGCCCCCACCACAAGATGCGCTCATCGGGGATTGCGAATTCGCAACAAGACCATCCAAATAGCTTTGGGTTGTTACTTTACTATCATTGAAACTTGAGATCAACCAAAGGATTCCAACACAAAAGCATCGAAGCAACGAGAAAACATACGATAACAAATTAAAGGCCACCACCGAAAGAACAAAAGGCATCAACTTTTCCCCGTAACAGCGTCGACTTTCCAGGCCAAAAATCACAACACGGAAGTTTCAGAGAAAAAAATATTAAACGGAAAGGAACGCGTCGCAAAAACAACAAAGGAACCCCTAATCGGCAAGCCGCAGCTTCGAATTCTCGAAATGATCACATCAACTCGTCCGCATCTTCCCCCTCCAATTACCAATTTTACCACAGGAAACCGCAAGAGAACCCGCATCCAAGCGCGCAATCGTCATCGGATCGAAGAAATCATCGACAAAACGCTAAAATTCCAGGGAAAAAACGAGGCATCGACGATGAGAAGAGGAGGAAAAGGAAGCGGCGGTCTGTACCTGGGATTCTGGGAAGGGCCAAAGGGGGAAGTGCTCCTTCTCCGCCCCCCTCTAGGGTTAGGGTTTCCTTGGCGTCCGAGGGCGAGAACCAGGAGGAGGAGGAGGAGGAGGAGGAAGGAGGCGAAGAAGGAGAGGAGGAGAAGAAGCGGAGGGAGGAGAGAGAAAGAAGAGAGGAGAGAGAAAGGCGGTGTGGGTCGCCAGCGGAGCTTCGCATAAAAAGTAAAAAACTTTTGCCCCGTTCGCCCCTCGAATTATTTATTTATTTATGAAGTTACATTTTTACCCTTTCCTCCACCTGCCTAAAAAGGTTGGCAGAGAGCAAAGAGGTACTCGTTGGATGAAGGACAGATGCGTCATGTAAAGATATATATCTATATATTTAATTCTGTTTTAGTTGTTCCAACGGAACGGAGCTTTAGGGGGAGGGCGCATAAAAAATGTGAAATAGGACCGTTACCAGCTGCTGCCTCCAAGTTCCAAATTTTATTATTTAACAAAAAATTATCCAACTTTTATTATCATATATTTAATTCTGTTTTGTTTTTATGAGATTCAATACAGGGGCAACGTTTTTTTTTTCTAAAAAAAATTATTATTAAATTAAATATTTTTTAATTGAGATTATACGACTGTCATACTTTTAAAAGTTTATTATTATTGATAAAAAAAATTAGATGTGGTCCTCCAACGGAATCGATTTCCATAAATTTAAATCTTGAATTGATCGAGTTGAACTTATGAATATATATATATATATATATATATATATATATATGATTTTTAATTTTATAAATTATCTGGCCATTTGGATTTTTATTATTTAAATATTATAAATAATTAAGTTATTTGGCGACTCGATATGAATCAATGAGATTCACTTGGACTTCTATTGCTATCAATATAACTAAATTCGATCAAAAATATTTAAGTCAAACTTAGGATGAAGATATTCTTTTAATTAAAGTTTCATTCATTTGATAATGTAATCTAACTAACTATATATATATGATTCAATGAATGTGCTACTTATTTAAATAGATAACATCATACTATTTATCTTAACAAGGATGTTTGATATACGATAGATCTAATAATTTATAACAAATTATTTAAGAAAAAAAATTTATATCTACCGATTGTTATAAGAAGTATTACGATAGCATCTCTATTTTTTCTTATATATATATATATATA
>LTAE01000015.1:76167-101862 GCA_001647135.1 Pontederia paniculata
TCTCTCTCTCTCTCTCTCTCTCTCTCTCTCTCTCTCTCTCTCTCTCTCTCACACACACACACACACAAACAAGAATATTCTTTAGTTAATAATATATCGAAAAATTGTAATATACGAAATAACATTTGGTGTCTATGCTAATAAAAAGTGAGTGAGTGAGAAAGAAAAAATTATAAATTAGTAGATAGTTTTATAATGGAAATATCCAAAAAGTGTAGAATAAAACAATTAAACTATAATACTTTAATCTCCTCGTGGGCGTTTATATTGAGATAAAAAAAAAAAGAGTAATAAAAGAAAGAGTAAAAATTGAACTTGTAATATTTTTTAAGAAAAGATAAAAGTTAAACATCTCCATTCTAACTAATAAATTTTACCTTCTATTATTTTTCCTTCCGTTATTTTTTTCTATTATCTTCTTCTCTCTATTCAAATAGTTAAAAAGATAATTGGTGACGAAAAAAATTAAGACAATGGACTTGCTTGCTTTCTCTTAAGAAAATTTATCAATTCAATTATGAATTATATCTAAGTTTAAATTATAGTTAATGAATCATATATATATATATATATATATATATATATATATATATTTCAAAAAGTTCTATGATGACATAAATAAATCATGCTTTTTAGTCCTACAACACCCAATAATATTAATGCTTACTTTTTGGAGTGAGCGAAAACAAGATAAACTTTAATTAATTTGATGGTCTTAAAAACTTATTTATAGTCATTGACCATCTTTAACAAAAAAAATTGTCGAACTAAATTCTTAATATTTATTTTTCTTGAACAATGGCTACAAGAATAGATGAAGTCCTCCTATTAGGCTATTACGATTGCATTTTTTAATGAAAGAATAGATGGTCTAACTCTAAAAAATTATATAAATATTTTAAATAAAAATAGAAACTTTTTAATTATTTAAATTCTGAAGGCTCTATTTTTAATATTCATGGGGAATTTACATTTATTTAATATCTCTCTTGATCTACTTCAAATAATTTTACCGTCGCCGTTTATTTAATAAATTAGAATTATTTACATTATTATTACCGAATTGAAATTTAAGACATAGTCAAAGCACATGTTCACGAACATTTATTCTTAGGTGACTAAAATATTCAACGAAGAGCCTTTTTGCACTTTGGCACGCCACCTGGCATTGTTTCATGTTAATAGTTTTGTCTTCTAATTTTATATATTTTACAAGGCATATTTATCACATTTCTTAGATATTAAACTCCATGACCATCATCATTATAAGCAATAAGTTGCGGATGGAACATTTGTTGTTGCTATCGTAATAAAGTGTGTTCAAAATGTGTTACCATTTTGTACTTACATTTATTGTTTTTGATCATGCAGATGATGAGTACAAGTAATTCATGCAACATTGATTATGTAGATATTCATGATTTGATGACTTGCATATGATATGAGTCTAGTCCTTAGTCATTTTAGTTTTTTCATAAAAGTTATTGAACTATTATTAGTTTTCTTTTATTTTCGTTAGACATTTTTATATATTTTTTAAAAAAAAATTATTGGTGTTCGACGTGTTGATCAATTTTATGGTTAAAAGTAAAGTTAAAGAAAAAGATTGTTGCATCTTCATAAGGGTGTTCTGTCATGTGGCAAAGTGTTACAAGTCACTCACGAATTGAAAATATTCATCTCCAGTTCGACCCTATTTTTTTTTATTTTTTTTAGTTAACATTAGTTTTAGTTTAATTTATTTAAACTCAAAATATATTTTAATATTTTTTTTAAAAAAATAAGTTTTTTATGTTATAAAATGAATAATAAATATAATAATTCGTATTAAATATTAAAAAATAGAAAAAAATAATGGAAATGGTACTCAACATATTGACTTTATAGATTGAATTGATTACCCTTGTTTCAACATTAAAGCAACGTCTTCCGCGAAAATAATAACTAATGAATGACATGTTACAATTTTAGCCATTGGAAACTTTATTTTATGTAATAGGAAAATGACGTCCTTGACGTATTTGTGTAGGCAAACTAAAAAATTAGCTATCGTCTAACGACGATCCTAATGTTGGAAGGACTTGATCTAAACTGATTTAATTAGAATAAAATGTTAAATTATTATTTTTGTTTAACTGAATTTTGTAAAAAACATGATTTAAATATTCAACTCTCTCAAAAGCAACACTATCTACATCATTTTATAGATATAATACACCCTGGAGAAATAAATGCATTATAATATTTTTTTCTTTTAATGATTTATTTTCGAATTAGAACTAGTGTATCTTTTTGCCAAAGGATTCAAGTAGATTATGCTTATTTTCTTGAAATAATTATGTTTAGGAAATGACATAAATATATAAAAATAATAATACTAAGTATAGGAGAAGATTAAAAGTGGATTTTCTCAAAATTTAGTATTTTCCACTCAAATATTAACAATGAATTGTAAAAGTTGGACAATCTGATGGAAGTTTTTATTTTTTCTTTTGTTATTGTGATCCTCAATCGCACATCTCTAATACCGGATGAAACTTTAGTAAATAAATAAATATAATGAATTAACTTTAAAGCCCATAGTTTTTTCATAATTTTTTTCATATATATATATATATATATATATATTTATTCTGTAGCTGAATAATTATATTTAATAATAACGTACACATTTGAATAATAAGGAAACAATGGAGGTGCTACCTACTTAAGTAGGTAGCACTGTACTACTTATGATATCCACAATAAGATGTTAGATTTATGATGAATATAAGATTTTCTTTTTTTTAAATAGTTTGTTATAAATTGTAGATCTACCGTATATCTGACATCATATGGCTGGTAAAATAAGTAGTGCGGTACTACTTATTTAAGTAGGTAGCACCTTTGTTGAACCCTTAAAAGAATTAGATCCGAGACAGAAAAGAAATAATTCCTTTCCATAATTTTTTTATTTTGTATCTGAATAATTTTGTATTTATACACATTTGTTAGATACTCAATGGATAATTTTGTTGTTTTGTAATTTTTTAGCCGACATAAATCCGGAAAGTATATTTTGGGGGAATCCAAATGGATACTTTTCTTCCATCTCCTGACATCCGACACGTGCCACACGTGTAAACTCGTCCCCCATCATCAGATCGAACGGTTTCTATCGTCTTATCCGCTGATCTGACGGCTCATATCGTCTTAAATTACCCAACTACCAGAAAAAAAATTACTCCACTCTCGAGTAATTTTCGTCAATGGTCCCTTAAGTTTGCTCCTTTTTCAACTTGGTCCCTTAATTTTGTTTTGTAACCGATTGGTCCCCTATCTTTTTAATTATTTCATCGAAAGTCCCTCTTACCTAATATCACCAGTTTATCGATTTTAACTTGATGAGTTGGACGTTTATAATGTCTTGTCAACAAAACTGATGACATGGCATTAAGTGTGGGAAGAAGTTTGAACAAATGGCATAAATTATGGAAACAAAAATTTGATTTGGTGCCCTAGATTGTGTGTTCGTGGTGCTCCCTCTGCTCCCAAAATCGCAGCTGCTAGTGCTGCTACTCTGGTGATTTGGTGTTTCCATGGCTGCTCTCTCTCTCTCTCCCTCCTCTGCTCCCAAAATCTCATGCTGCTGGTGTTGCTACTCTAGTGATTTGGTGTTTCCATGGATTCTCTCTCTCTTTCTCCTGCTCCCAAAATCTCACGCTGCTGATGCTATTACTCTGGTGATTTGGTGTTTCCATGATTGTTTTTATGGCTCTCTCTCTCTCTGGCTAGTTGCTCTCTCTCTTCACTCACTAGTGCTCTCTCTCATGTTCTATGGTCTCTCTCTCTCTCGCTGGTGTTGCTAGCTGGCGATATCTATCTATCTCTCTCTCGTCTACTCTCTCACTGTCGACTCTAGTGATCTCTCTCTCTCTCTCTATTTGTTGGTGCTCCTCTTTCGTTGTACCTCTGGTGATCTCTCTGCTCCCTCCTATGATGAGACGTAGCAACTGCTTGAGGCCATAATTTTAGCCTCGCATTCACATCCTTAGGGTCCTTCCCTGATGCAAAAGAGGTGAACAGAGAGATGAAATCAATCAACGACAGTGATGTTGTGCATCAACAATAGATTGCAGAAATGAATTCTGAACTCGATTTGATCACTGAGCAAGGCGTGTATATACGATACATAGCACTGAAGCAAGAATAGGAACAATGGAGTTGGACAAACGTGGAGACCATTAACAACATTTCTTGACATGCACCATGAAAGCATCAAGTTTGCTCTTCTCTCTCTGCTAACATGACATAATCATAAGTATTACTAGTTGTTAAAACTATGGCTTTTCATGTAAACGTGACTTCGTCTTCCTCCTCGCCACATTACCAAATGAAACAAAACCTCCAAGCAAAGATCAAAGTATGAAGTATGATTGTCATTTGTAGATATTACCTGGGCTTGAGATCCTCCAGCTTGCGATAAGGGAGTTGGCATCGCTGCTTGTGTCAGCCACGATGTCGGAGAAGGTGCCAAAGATCTCCAAGGTCCAGTCGACAGGGAGTTAGAGCCCGAGGTCACAACACACCCTCACCTCCTCCATGTCAATGGAGATGATGCTTTGGGATCCGCCGAGGCCCGACCGAACAAGTACCTGGTAGGCCGGCACATTCGCCTCGTCCTCCTCCGCCGCCTGGTTCTTCCTCTTCTCCCACACACGCTCCAACTGCCTCTCCAACATGGTGCTTCTCCTATCCTCCTGCCCGCTCCGCTCTCGCCCTCCGACGTGGCCCTCGACTCCGTCTCGCTGGCGCACTCTTTGGCCCACGCCTCCGGGCTCGTCCGGAGTTCCCGGCAGCGACGCGGTGCCCTTTGCAACCGCCTCCACCGCTCTTGGACACATTGTTCTCGTCCTCTGACGGCTATGCGTCTGTGTCATCAATTTTGTTGATGTGGCATTATAAATGTCCAACTCATCAAGTTAGAACCGGTAAACTGGTGATATTAGATAAGAGGACTTTCAATGAAATAATTAAAAAGATAGAAGACCAATCAGTTACAAAGCAAACTTAAGGGACCAAGTTGGGAAAGGAGCAAATTTAAGGGGATCATTGATGAAAATTTAAGGTAGTACTTATGATATCCACAATAAGATGTTAGATTAATGATGAATATAAGATTTTCTCTTTTTTAAATAGTTTGTTATAAATTGTAGATCTACCGTATATCTGACATCATATGGCTGGTAAAATAAGTAGTACGGTACTACTTATTTAAGTAGGTAGCACCTTTGTTGAACCCTTAAAAGAATTAGATCCGAGACAGAAAAGAAATAATTCCTTTTCATAATTTCTTTATTTTGTATCTGAATAATTTTGTATTTGTACACATTTGTTAGATACTCAATGGATAATTTTATTGTTTTGTAATTTTTTAGCCGACATAAATCCGGAAAGTATATTTTGGGGGAATCCAAATGGATACTTTTCTTCCATCTCCCAACAGCCGACACGTGCCACACGCGTAAACTCGTCCCCCATCATCAGATCGAACGGTTTCTGTCGTCTTATCCGCTGATCTGACGGCCCATATCGTCTTAAATTACCCAACTACCAGAAAAAAAAAATTACTCCACTCTCCCGCTTCACCAGTTCTTCCTCTTCCCACCAGCAACTCGACTCGTTTCCTTGTTCCCTTCATTTAAGAGCCTGCCACCTTCGTCTCCTCCTCCTCCTCCATGAGAACCCCACCGCTTCCTGGATCGAGATGCTCGGCGGCGACTGCGGGTGGCGCTTCCCCTTCCTCTTCTGCCGCCGCCGGCGGAGGCGGCGCCGGAGACGGCGTCGGGGCGACCAGCCGGAGCCGGTGCTGCTGGTCTCCGGCATGGGGGGATCGGTGCTGAACGCGAGGGACAAGAAGAGCGGGCGGTCCGTCCGCGTGTGGGTGCGGATCCTCCTCGCCAACCTCGAGTTCAAGAAGTACCTCTGGTCGTCCTACAACTCCGACACCGGTTCGTTCGTGTTCCTTGATCCCGTTTCCTTCCCCCCTTTCACTTGGCCTCGGGGTTTAGGAGATTTTTGTTCTTTGTTTTGTGTGTTCTCTTGTTTGAGCAAAATTTGGCGTAAAGTAGTGTTTTTTCTTGTTGTTGTTGTTGCAGGGTACACGGAATCGTTGGATTCTGATGTGGAAATCGTTGTCCCCGATGGCGACTACGGTCTGGAAGCGATCGACATATTGGATCCTTCGTGGGTAAGTTGACAGTAGCTGTTAATGGAGGAGCTCTTTACATTTTTTGTTATGGCCAATTGAGAGAAGGCAAAGAGGGGAAAATATAGTACAACATTTAAGCGTCAACGATGAAGTTCTTTCTTGTTTCGATTTGTACCAATAAATTTATCCCGGAGCATTGTCTGTATACTGTTTTGCAATCATATGATCTCGAATTCTGCAAATCTTTTGATCCCGAAAAAAAAAACCTTCAGAATCTTCAGGCACGCATGTTCCATCTGATATAATTGTCTAATGAAAGCCTAAATTTCATATGCGTGAACTCATTTACTGAATTTTTTTTGCTTACAACCTCGAGACATTCAAGCCAATGTCAAATTCTGTCTGTACCTCCTTCCACTTGTAGTGCAAGCTCACTGTGTGAATCATCACTAAATCTAAACCAAGGATGTTCTACTTGTATTTCTGAATATGATTTTCTGTTGATAGACCTTTGGCCATTTCTATTAAAGTATGTTACCTATTCCATAAAGTGACTAGATTATTTTTTGTTTCAACGAACATTCACTGTTTCACCAAAGAAATACTTGGTATGTCTTCTTTTCTTTAATGTTTCTTTCATCTCCTTGAACTTCCAGACGACCAAGGTTTTGCACCTCACCGAGGTATATCATTTCCATGACATGATTGATATGCTCATTGGATGCGGATATAAGAAAGGGACCACACTTTTTGGATATGGTTATGATTTCCGTCAGAGTGTTAGGTAACAATGGCCATCAAAAGTTCAAACTGGGATTATTTATGTGGTCAAGTTGAACTTAGCTTACTATGTGATAAGCTGACATGATATGCTGAGAGCCAAAAAAATATATGGTTGCAGAATCGACAAAATAATGGATGGCTTGAAATCAAAACTTGAAACAGCTTATAAGGCTTCTGGGGGTAAAAGAGTAAACATAATTTCACATTCCATGGGCGGTTTGCTCGTGCGGTGTTTCATGTCGCTACACAATGATGTGAGTACTCTTCTCAGTTAAATTCATTTATTCCTGTGGCCACTGAATGAGTCAGGATCTTATCTCTTGCAATGATGTTAAATGGTTAAAATGTTACTGATCAGGTATTTGTTAAGTACGTAAAGAAATGGATTTGCATTGCCTGCCCCTTCCAAGGTAGCTAATCTCCCGTGGTTATTTTTGTTTTTTCAGGCATAATAATTTGACCCATGGTGTTCAAATTTGAATGCAACAATTTACCTCATTGTTTCTCAGTTTCCCCTAAGATGGTGTCTGTTGCTGACCAGTGGTTTATGCTCGCAGGTGCACCAGGATGTATCAGTGATTCCCTTTTAACCGGCTTGCAATTTGTTTATGGTTTTGAAAGTTTCTTCTTTGTTAATAGATGGACAATGCATCAACTGGTAATTCTTTAATCTACGAGTTAATTTGATGATACAGATGATTGAATCCTAACAGTTGCATGTGGTAACAATAGACATAAAAAAAGTTTAAAACTTTTTCAATTTTCAATCATTTTCTTCCCTTGGCCTGTCCTGATTTCTGTTTAAAAATTCAAATGTTCATCCTTTCTTTTTTATGATAAAAAATAAGGTCAAGGTATCTGAATGCTTCTAAGGATCTCATTGCTTTATGATGTCATGGTTAAGCTATCAGCCTTTTTAGAGGAAAAAGGATGACTACCGAGTTGCTTTAGTTATATTAACCTGTCTACTTTGCTTCAGAAGACTATCCGAAGCATATTCGAAAGTTGAACTTGTATTTACGCAGAGAACATCCTTAGGAACATTCATTTTGGTATGATCTCAGATTTGTCCCACTTGTAGCTTCTTTTGATTCTACTAGAATTTCAAACGATATTTCTTGCTTTTCTTTAACTAATTTTTTTTTCTTTTTTAAAAAAATCATGATTTTGAAATATGAATAATTTTAGGCAATCTGTTAAATCAGGCTGTAGATAGAGATGTCACATGAGTTCAAATTCGATTTTTTATTTCTATTGACTTCTGATTTTGATCGTTGTTAACTTGTAGTTGGTTGAGTGCCCATCTATTTATGAAATGCTGCCAAATGCAAATTTCAATTGGACACAACAACCTTTGGTGTGTGTATGGAGAAAACAAAATGAAAAGGATGAAGTTGCTGAATTGGAAGTGTATGACTCAAAAGACTGCACTTCATTATTTGAAGAAGCTCTAAGGGATAATGAGGTACGCATTGTGAGGCCCGAGATATGACTTTCTTATATATATTACATTTGCTCTTTTATATATTATATAAATGTATATAGATACATAAAAAATAATGGATTTTGGTTTATCTGGACCCAAGTATCTATTTAAGCCCCTTTAAAAAAACGTATCTATTTAAGCAATGAAAATTTTGTTCTTCAATAATATTTGCTGAAGTGGCTTGCATATATGTTTGATCACCTGAATCTTAGCGATTGTGATAGTAAAGTGAACATGGAAACTCGAAGAACTATTTTAAAGCTTCCACTCACATATTGTTCAATTTTTTTTCCTATATAATATATGGATTCATCTTTTCATATATATACATAAATTATTTGCTCTTTTATCTTTCATAGTTCATCACCTATAAGTCCTATCTGTTAGAAATCAATGGGGCTTTTCAAATTTGTAAGAAATGGGAATCATAACAGATCTTCCCCAAGCACTTTGTCTGTGCACATGAAGCATATTTTAATGCCGAATTATGTGTAGTTTCTGATGCAGCTCTTTTCAAGGTTATCTAGTTGGTATGTTAAAGGAGTCAATATAGATAGGATAGTCCGCTGACATTCTTCTTTTACTAATCTATACAGTTGATATATAATGGAAAATCTGTTCCTTTGCCGTTCAATTTCTCCATCCTCAAATGGGCTGCTGGTACTCGTAGAATACTTGATGAGGCTCAGTTACCAAAGAGTGTCAATTTTTATAATATATATGGAACGTCAATCGATAGTCCGTATGATGTTTGGTATGTGATTATATACCTTATACTGTTGTATTTGATAAACTCACATCTTCATAGCACATTTATTTACTTCTTGCTAATGAAGTACTAAATTTATTTATCCATTTTAATATTCTTAGTTCAGTAATTCTCATGGTGAGTTGTCGTATCAAGTATGTTTCTTATTTTTTTGTATGTGTGTGTGTGTGCGCATCATGTAACTATACTTTTTCTAGGAACCATGATTTGTAGGTCATCCATAATTGTGTTTGTACTATTATGACACAGAGACATGCTTGCTCTGGTGTTTAAACAGGAATTCTTGCTGATTTCTAGTGATAAGTTGGTATTTATCCAAACAAGTTAGGCTTGAGAATGGATTTGAGCTGTTCAAGCTCAGCTGTGTATATTTTTCATGTGTAATATGTATCAAAATAGTGTAGCAATCCGCATATGCTAACTTGGAATATGGACTCTTTGGTTTTGCCCACTGAGGCATCTCATTTGGTGGGCCTCAGTAAGTATACCTTGAAAAAGGAACCACACAATCTTTGGAGACGATAGATGCTACATAGAGAACATTGTTCACCACATCTCCTTTTTGTTAATGGAATGGGGTTACTCTTAGCCCTGGGGTTTGTGGTTTGTGGGTGTTTTGTGGTTTTATCCTTTTGACTTTTGGGGAAGCTACATTTTTTAATGTAATTTTCTCAATACACATGTACATTTTTCACTTCATTTTAATACAAACGGATGACTACCAATCTTTGTAGTCATCCTTTCCTCTCTCAAAAAAAAAGTATACCTTGAAAACTTTATGCTTCTCCAACATTAATACTCATCTCTATGATCAACCAGTTACTTAACCAGGCAATGAGACTTTGTAAACTCTCTTAGGGAGCATCATTATCTTGTTTATTATTGTTGACGTGTTATAAATCTCTATAAATTGTCATTCCCTAATGCTTGACTGATTTATGTATTTGTCAAATAAAGAACTAATCAGCATCATGGGTAACCTCATGAGATGTTTCTCAAAGGTCGTTTATTTCTATTATTAATTGTATCTTATTTTTCCGATATGTTGTAATTTTTGCAGCTATGGATCTGAAACTTCTCCTATTGGTGATCTGTCAGAAGTGTGTCATACAATGGTAAACTACACGGCTACACACCATCTTTCTTTGTGCAAGTTCTTGGATGAAAAATGCTAGTTTCCTTAAACTTTTAACTGTTCATTTTCAGCCTGAATATTCGTATGTGGATGGAGATGGAACCGTCCCTTCAGAATCTGCCAAGGTAAACAGACGCTTGTTCGTATCAAGCAACCAAGTTTAGGAAATGAGTAAATCTATCCTTAAGAATTGTCTGCATCAGTTTTGATCATAGACAGAGAAAGGCTGTGCATGTAGCTTAATTATTCATTGTGCTTTACTTGTCTTTGAGATAATTCTTGATTGAATTTTCATTTTCTGCATGGTTAGGCTGACGGCTTTGCAGCAACTGCAAGGGCGGGAATTAAGGGTACCCACCGAGGGCTATTGAATGATGAACGAGTATTTCAACTTTTGAAACAGTGGTTGGGTGTCGACGAAGAAGCGAACCACGCAATGTCAAGGTCCAAAGTGATGGCCGTACCCTCTTCCACGACAGTCCTTAAAGAAGAGATCATTGTAAATGATGTAAATGAATTATTGTGAACATGTAGGAAGAGGTGGCATGGGTATCAAAATTTAGCAAGCTATCATTTATCCAGTTACCCCTACCAAGAAGCAATATTACACGATCCGAAGAATATCGCAAAAATATCATTATGAGGTAGGGGCATTGGTGTATAAACATTATTGTTATCTTGTCTGATTATATAAGCATTTAATGAGTTTGAGAGCAATTGCAATCGTCTCCTGCTGATGAAGAGCACATCCATTTGTTTTCTGATTTAACAGTAGGTGTGGATGGAAGTTGCATCCCACAAGCCTAGGGACTCTGGGGAACCAGCGCTAGTGTTCATGAAAATGAAAGGTCAGATGGCTCTTATGCAAAATCTTGGTAGGGGTGCTATAAAATTATTTGATAATATTATCACACTTTGAATTTGCTTTCCCCAAATCAAAACAATGTTGATTCTACAGCTACCTTTCCTAGTAGTATCGAAATGTTTATGAATTATTATCGTCAAACTTATACACAGGTAGTAATGCAAGCTTTTAGCATAAATTTGAATGTTATCCTCTCAGTTTGTTTATTATATATGTGATGATGATATGATTGGAAATACTCAATGGAACCATCAATAAATACCATTGATTTGGCTGATTGTGTATCACCTACCAAGACTTGAAACAATCTGCAGAGGTCTCATCTCATGTGAAGAAGGAAGTATCAACTAAATTGTTTATACAAGTACTTACAAAAAATATTTCTGCAACCTGCAAATGCAACTGTTAACTGTGTGCATCCGAAAGTTGGCCAAAAGTCTGAAGAGCTCTGCTGTTCATGCATTTGTCACATAAAGGATTGGTAGCAATGCAGCTAAGATGCGGTGTCCACGGCCTCTCGTGACTCGGATCCAGATAGATTACTCATATTTGAAGACAAAAGTTTCAAAAAATGTTTTTTTATGAAAAATAACAGTAGAAAAGATAGAAACAGTGAGTTAAAGGAAAAAAAAAATATCAGAGCCAAATATACTTCTTGATAAGAAACAACAGACCATCCATGATCCACCTACCACTCCTTTCTTTTTCTTCATAGTGAAAAATAAATTGCTGCTTTAGAACTCATATATCTATAAGAAAAGGAACCAACCCAAAAATATCAGAAAAGTCATAATTGCATTAGTTGTCATATAATAAAATAGCATAAGAAATTTTTCCATCAAGGATCCATCCATTAGTGTTCAATGGATCCTGTCCTCCAAAGTTGTATTAAATTCTATGCTTGAGATCTTTCAGGTCCGGAGGTCGAGAGCTACAAAGAAATGTCTATGTTTCAAAGAGACGTCGAGTTATTCTTTTTGCTTTCTTATGGTCAATTTGACTCCAACGAAATGGATGTATTTTTCGAAGTGAAAGATGATACATAGAAAATATTATAATTATGAGAATAGTTTGATGAGAGATTAATGTAAGATATAAGTTGATGTTTTGTACTTTGAAAACATTATAAACAACAAGGTAACCATCCTTATCAATCCTAAACAAATTTGTGTTAAGAATATATATGCAATTGAATTGTGCAAACATAACCCATGAATACATTCCAATTGCTGTTCTAAGACTAACAAATGAATCATTACATAATAATAGAACATAGAACAGAGGGATTCAAGCTTCTGAAAGCTGCAGCAGCAGCAAGGGCTCAATCAAATCTTGATGATCTTGGCCGCTCTGATCAGGGGGTTTTCCCTGGCAATCTGCTCCCTCCCGGCGGCCTTGTAGTCGAAGCAGCAGTCGTGAGTGGCGGAGTGCCGGTGGAGCGGGCAGAAGAGCTCGCCGCAGCGGCACCGGAATCCGGCCAACCCCACCCTCTTACGGCAGCTCGAGCAACGGTTGCAGAACCGAACGGGCGTCTCTGGCGCCTGTGGCTCTGCCGCCGGCTTTGCCGGAGAAGAGCCGCCGACGCTGCCACCGCCGGTGGCACCGGCGGCGAGGAGGGGAGCTGCCGGCCTGTCGGGCCTCTCGGAAGCCGGGAATTCCTGAGGCCTCAGGAAAAGAGAAGGTGGTGGTTTTGATTCCGCAGAAGGATGAGATGGTGGCGGCGAAGAAGAAGAAGAATTAGAAGAGGACGGCTTTATGATGTCTGCTTTATCGTTGCAGCTTTCCCCTGCCATTTTTGCACAAAAAATCTTCGAAAAAAACACGAGAATTCGAACAAAAAAAACAGGTCTCACACGAAGAACAAATCTAAATAAACTCGAATCGATATCGTTTCAACGGGAGGTTTCAGGAAAACAGGGGAAAGGTTAAAGATGGAAGCTCAGATTCAACAAAGATTAGATTTTTCCAAATCAAATCGAGCGAACAGTGGATGCTGACACCAATTCGAGGCGAAGAATCGAAGGGCGCAATCGTTCGAGGATCAAAAACTCGAACGAAGAAGGTTTCGGGGGGAAGAACAGGGGGAGGATCATAAAATTGAGGTCACAGATGCAAATTTTTACCCGAAATTTGTGAAGAAAGCGATGGTTTGACGGCGAATCGATCAAAGTGTTCTTCCAAACGACAGATCGAGACGCTATCGATCGGATCGATGAATCGAGCGCAAGGGGACGAGGAATGGAGAGGAGGTCGGGAGTGGTGGAGGTGGGAAACTAATATAAATAAATAAATAAATAAATAAATAAATAAATAAAAGAATAAATAAATAAATAAAGCAGCTGTACAACTATTAAAACGGCGACTCCACGCGATAATAATAATAATAATAATAATAATAATAATAATAATAAGATGTCAATAATTCGGAAAGGGTGTCCTTAATGTCACTTCTACATTCTTAATGTCACTCTTTTTTATCAATTTTACCCTTATTGATTCTATGCCATTAAACAACTTTATTAACTTTTCATAAAGTTAGCACATTCCCAAAAGAGTTAATAATATTATAAATTCTTTAATAAATTAATTTTTTTATTACTATTTATTTACATCACTATAATTAATTATTATATATATTATTTATATAATTTCTTAGCAATATATCATAATATTTTTTTTCTATTAATACCACACATTTTTTATGAAAAAACATATCATTTTATTACTATTTATTTATTTTTATTACACCTAAGTTTATAATATATTATTTATATGAGTGATATTTAATGTGATTTAGATATTTTTTTATAAATAAATCAGTTTAGTGTTTATCACTAAATTTATTGTAGATATCAAATTCTAGATATCCTAAAAAGTAAATATATTTTAATTAGTATATGTGTGTAATATTTTTTTAAAAAATAAAATATAAGATGCAAATTATGGAGATGTAATGTATGAATAATAAATATTTATATCTTATACTTTATTTGATAAAAAAAGGTCATGTACTTTTAACAAAAAAATTATATTACGCACTCATAAAAAATATATGATATTAAAAAAGATATTATAATGTATGATTTAGAAAATATATAAATAATATAATATAATAATAAATATTGAGTTGTAATGAAGTAAGTAAATAATAATATTTTTTTGATAAAAAAAATTGGTTAGTATTAAAAGGGATAAAATATTAATCTATATGATTAACTTTATTAGGAATTGATAACTTTTAAGAAGGATTAGTTAAATTATTTATTAGTATAATAAAGAAGGGTAAAGATGAGTAAAGAGGAGTGGCATTAAGCTTTTAGGAGTGGCAATAAGGACCCATTCGGGAAATCAAAATTTGTTCGGATCCCTTGTGGCCGTCTAATCGGTTGGCCATGAGCATGTGAAACGTCGTTCGTCCGATCAGGGTCCCAACGGTTACCGTTGTGATGTTACAATTATGTGCCAATTTTATTTTATTTTTTCCCATTTCACACGTTAATCGCTATTTTTTTTAGACAATTATTAGTCGAATATGAAAATTTTTTTAGACCAGAATATTAAAGGTCTATTTAGCTTAGTTGATAAAAAAAATTTAATAAGCATTAATATTGATACCTATTTTAAGTGTTAATATTTATTTTAAAATATAAAAAATATATATTTGGAAAAAAGCGTTGATAATATCAATAAATAGTTGTAATATTTATTAAAATAAATATTGATTATGATACATACTAAAATAATATGATAATAATATTAGAAAAAATATATAAAAAGATAATATAATTGATTAAAATTAATAAATCAACCACTTTAAAAATAAATAAAGAGGATCTTGCTTATTTGTTCTACTTATAAATAGTTACATAACAACTTATAAGTATATATTTTTTTATTTATCGAATATAGAGATTTTTGAACTTTTATTTATAAATAATTTTAATTTATTTATAGGCTAAACTAAATAGGTCCTAGGTCTTGACAATTTTCTTATTGTGTTGCATATTAATTTAGTTTCCCTCTTTATTTTAAAATAAGCATAATTTGATAGATATTAAATCAAATATATCATGAATATATGTGTTGTTAATATCTCAGTGCTTCTAATCTTGATAATTTGACATTAAATTCATGGACCATCTAGTGGAAATTTTCCATACTTCGATGTGCATTGTTCCCGTGGATTATTATCTTAAATTAATAAAAAAACTTTTTAATACTATTCAAGTGAATGCCTTTTTCTGAGAACTAATAACTTGAACTTCGAATAATAACTCAACTATGCACATTAGTTCTTATGTTACAAAGGTTTAAATATATTATAAACTTAAATAAAACTTTAAAAAAATAATAGTGTGGAAGATCAACGATTTGTTTTCTTTTTAAAAATGCTTTGAAAACAACATTTGTAATTGTTTTTCTTTTAAAAAAAAGATCATTAGACCACATCTCGTTGTGCTCATTCTATGCAGGCCGTTGCACATGGACATGAATGTGATGGGCCTGATATGGGCCTTGTTTTGCCCTCTCCAAAAAAAAAATAATTATTAGGGGTCGAAAGATTTAATAATTTTTTATACATTAAATACGTAATTACTAATTATTAAAATTACCATATTAGTTCTATTAGCATTTAAATATTTCAAGTTAACAATTGAAATTCTCTTTCCACCACTATATTTAATCCATACTTATATTAAAATGTTTGCTATCACATAGATCCAAAGTGTTGAACTTATTAATCTCTGGTTAAATATAGTTTCTAGATAATATGTAATTACAGTAGATTTATTTTTTATTTCTAAAAAAGATCCAAAGTACGTATTAATTATTATTCATTTGTTAAATCACTAATTGCATCATTATTTGTTACTCGAGTCAACACTATTCATTGAAGTCTTCCATTTCAATGCAGTGTGTCAATATTATCTATTAACTCTTTTGATACCAAACTTTTAGTAAATTGATTGTGCGATAGATCGTAGTATTACTTTAAAAATCTCAAATATGTTAGTAAGAAGAGTGCAACGAAAGATAAATTGGATGCTTATGGGTAGTTGAACTTTTAAGGCAAGGCTATAATATAAAAAATATTATTTTTCTTATAGACTTAAAAGATTTTAGGATTATTAGTAACACATTTAACTTAAATAGTATTAGAGTTAAATGTCCTGAGTTTAAATCTCATAGTTGCTCGTATGAAAAATTAATTTTCTTCTTTAATTATCAACGTGTTGAACTTTGGACTAGACGTCTTCCTATCGACTTAAACTTTTAGTATTATTGATAATACATACTTAAGTATTAAGAATATATATACAATAGATTTAACAAACTATTTAAAAAATAGAACATTTTATATTTATCCTAAATCTAATATCTTATGATGGATACGATAAGTAACATGATGTTATCTACTTAAATAGATAGCATCTCTATTTTTTTAAATGTACATAAAAACATAAATTATGCACATAAAATAAAGATTTAATAAAGTTTATTTTTAACTAGACTACGTTCTTAAATAATAGCAGAGTTATTTTTATTATAAAATAAAATATACAATAATTAAAATTTTCTATGTAGATAGTTTTAATATAAATTAAAAAATAATTAATAAATATGTTATCTATTTCAGTAGGTAATATAATGTTACCTAACTTTTTATCGTAAAATACTAAATCTATTTATTTATAAGGTATTAAATTTATAATATATATCAATTTTTCTTAATTTTTTTAATTTATATTTATGGTTATAAAGTTAGTTAAGTAACACCTTCATTTTTTTATTAAAAAAATGGAAATTCTTTAGGTTTGGGAGCTTGTCCCTTGCCTCCACCTGGCCTTCTAATAGTAAGGACAATTTTAATTATTTAAAAAGCTAATATTATAATAGTCATATAAATCTATCGTGAAGGCATCGGTGAAAAAAAAATCAAATCACATAATTCATGGTATCAGAATGGTGGGGGTTAGAGAATATGATTGTTGGCTAACTTAACTTACTAGACATGGCATGGCTGGCAAGCGCCGACCACACATTTACTAATCTCGAACATGACATCATTTAGCATCACATATCAATATTTTTAATTAACAAATTAATAAAATATTGCATACTAATTATTATTATCAGTAACGATCTTATCGCACTCTTTTTTATTATTGCATAATAATTATTATTATCTCATATTATTCAGAACTATTAGCACTTGATTAATTTATATCGTTTTGAATCAAACATCTGATTTTGATGGATGAAACTCTTAATAAAAAATTATTACATTCAAAAAGCTCTACGACGATGCCTCTTCTAAGCGAAAAAGAATTTCTTATCACTCTTGATCATAGTAGTTTTTATTTCAATAAATCTTATTGTAAATTTGCAATGAGAAAGAGTTATCATTCTTATGTGCATGTTTTTTTATTAAAAAAAAGTCTTACTTAATATTCTGAGGAAAAAAAATCTGCACTCTGCAATATAATTGACATCGTTTTTTTTCTACTTCAAGAAAAATATAATTTTCTATCCTTCCAGTACAATAATTGACAGATCGATCGAAATAGACTACTGAAGACAATAAGAAATTAATAAACATTATTACACACTGCTAAAAAAACAAATAAAATAAAAAATAATTTAGTTTTCCTCACATTAAATGCTCCTTTAATGTGTCTAAAAGCATTCCACGAACTTAGGACAAAATGATATTATATTTATATTATATCCTTCGCTTATATATGATTCTTGGCCAGCTTCACATGGGTTGTCCTTGTGACAGAGAAATTAAATAAGATAAATAACGTTGCTTCAAATTTGATTGCACTTTATTATGCATATAATTTTTGGGGACAAATTTTATAAATTGATGCTGAGTGCTGACCAGGCATTGCACTCTCAAACAAGATTGTCAAGATCGAGATCTTAAGTAAGATCGTAAGGGGGTCATAAGATCGAAAATCGTAAAATCGGATCGAGGATTGTAAGATCCTATAAATTAATAAAATAATATATTTTAATATAAATTATATATTTTTATTTTTTTTTGCACTCAAATTTTGAATTAGACTTCAATATATCATAATTTGATCAATTTGTAAGAAAAACTATTGAACTCTATTTATATTCATTGTTATTATCAAAATTATAAAAACTATTATTTTTAAATGATTAAAATATTTATTTGTGATCGTATAGGATCGGATAAGATCGTAAGATCGTACGACATAAATTAAGATCCTATTAAGATCTTACACATAAGATCATCATATTAAGATCGAGATCGGTGAGGGCCCTCAAGATCGTAAAATCGTAAGATCTTAAGATGTAGATCGAGATCTTGACAACCATGCTCCCAAACACGATCCTTCAACTACATTATTGTTGTTGAATTAAAAGGTCGATTGACATGAATTTAATATTCAATATATTGAGGATAACGTCTAACTTAATTTGATCTTTTGTTGTATAATTAATTATATGAATTCATAGTTAATAATCGTATGATTAATTATATCATACTCGTGTTTACATCCATATTTGTATTCATGTTTATTTTTTACATTTGAATATTAACTAAGGCGTGTTATTTGGATAAAAAAAAGAATTACATGTTTATGAAGTAACTTTTTATTCTCCTACAAGTATTTGATATTCTAGTTTTAATTAGACATGAGCTTTTCTGTGTGCACGTTTATTTTGTGCTACAGTGTCGATCGTATTATATTGGGTTCTTTTAATTTTATTTGTTTAAGTTTCCAATTTTTTATAGTTAATATTTTAACAATTTAATATATATTATAAGTGTAATAATATTTATATAACTATAACATATTATATAATTGTAATAAAATAATGACTTATTAATATAATACTATCAACATACAAGAATAAGCCTATATAGTATATACTATTGTTAATAATATTATACAGTATATAAATCTAAGAGGTCAAATTAAAAGTTAAAAAATCATGGGCAGATTGTACAGTGCCCAATTTTTCACAAGCGAGTATGCCACAGACTCCATCTCTAATTCTAAAAGGTAGAATTAAGATAGAAAATACAAGTTTATGAGTCATTTATAAATTATAAATTATCTAGATAATTTTTTAATACCGCTAGCAAAAAAATGTACAAAGCTTTAATTTGTTGGAGTTGATGAATACTTTAGGGACCCTTATTTCTCACATCGGGTATTCCACGTGAGCTTAGAGAAACTCAAGTATTATTCAACGATATTTGACCTCTATGTGGGTAGAAGGGTTCGAGGGGCACAGTCTCCGATGGGATTCCGCTATGATGCGAATTAAGAAATTTTTTATTTATTCAGATTTTGAACTTATATATATATATATTGCTTATATTTTAGACGTGAGGTAGAAAAGTTTATAATAAAAAAAATAATAATAAAATATCTTTACAGGATGCAACTTTAACTCAATGGTGAATCTAAGTAAATTTACATGTATCATATATTTTTTTATATTTTGATTTATGATATTCTATTTCTGTTCTTGAATTTTTCTTCATAATTCTATCCATTTTGTTATCAATATTATAGTATCTAAATGAGAAATAAATATTTTTTTATATAAAAAGTTGCAATCTAATCATATAAAAACTTTAATATTCATGATAAATATCCCACCATAACATAATGCACAATAATCTAATTACAATATCATGTGTAACTTCAGGGTTACCTAGCTATAGATATACATTGCATCGACTATTCAAAGGTGCATCTCCCATGGTCACTTTGCATTCATGTTTATCATGACACAGAAAAATGGGACCCCATATTAATATAATTACAACATCATGTGCCCGTATTGCCTGGACATTTTGAGTACAACACATTTCCATTAATTTGTTTTGTCTTTTTAAAGCAAAAAAAAATATCCGTATTTTTTTTGTTGGATCCTTACCATATTTAGTACTTACAACATTTTTCACACACACACACATATTCTAGAGCTTTTATAGCCTAAATTTGTTATATCTTTATTTGGAATAATAACATTTATAAAACTATCTAAATTATATATTGATGAGTAATTCGATAGCACAATTTCTTTTTTTTTTCCTTGAAAATTCCGAGCTATATAAATACATATCATTTACATATATAAAGAAGGCATTTGTTTAATAACAATGAGAATAAATAAATAAAATACGATGATGCGTGAAGTTTCATTGGAGATAGGATTTTGGGTGAGTAATAATTTTGGAGCACGAGATATAAATATGTTAAAAGAAAGTAAAGAAAACAAGTAAAATTATATTATATGTTCCTTTGTTGTTAACACGATTAGATGATTCAATTGATTAATGAATTTAAGTCTGAAATGTGGTCCTTTAGATTTTTCTTGAAAGACTGCTCATCCTGTTTACACTAAAAAAATGATGTTTTTGAGATGGTTATTTTTCTAAAAAGATTTTAAGATGAATTTATGTCATAATTTATAATAAAAAAATAAAATGATCATAATTTAAAATTTAAGACGAATAAAAATTAGTCAGAATTTGACAACTTTTATTTCGTCTAAAATTTGATAACTTTTAAATTTATTAAAAATTTAAGATTCATTGCAATTTCGTTGAAAAGAATGCTAAATATTTACTCAAACAATTGGACGATACACTTTTGAAATATTAGTTTTAAAAACACGTTTTCTTTATTTCAACAATGCATAAAAGGAACGAAAAAATACTTATTTTTTTCATGTAAAAATTTATAAAAGATTGGTTAAATATCAAAATATAAAAGTTGATCATTTTTTAAATAAAAATGTAAATCCGTAACAAATATGAAAGCTTGTTTGTTTTTTCTTATACAATTTATCCAATCCAAATTATCATACCACTAAACGGATAACACCATATATAATTCTAAGATAATAAGTTTATTAAGATTGAGATCTTACTTAAGATCGAAAGAGAGTTGCAAGATCGACGATCAAATAAGAATCATTTAATTTTATAAAAAATCTTATGAAGATCGTAAAGATCCTACGAATTAGATCGTAAGATCAATATAAAACTAAATATAAGACGATTGTAAGATACAACAACAACAACAAAGCCTTATCCCACTAGATGAGGTCGGCTATATGGATCATACCATTGTGCTCGTTGATTCATATTCATGAGATTCGACAAGATTTTACGTTGACTGTCGATGCCTAACACAACCCTTGAGACCGGCTATAAATATAAAACGATTGTAAGATAAATCATAAAAAATCGAGAACACAACCTTGAAGACAACTAATTAATGCACAGAAACATTACTAATATTCGAAACTTGTTCAATGTATATTTATTAATGCTGACTAATCCATATGTTAGCTGAACAGTATATATTTTGGGAAGAAGATAATTAATATGTTCAACAACTAGAAATAAAAAAATATATATTATATCAATTAATAGCACATCCTAACTAGATGCATGTACAGGTGCGTGCATGCGTACATGCATGATCCCAATAACTTCTCCATCGACCAAGTGCATGCATCTACCACTCCATCCGTATACTTCAACAGTTCAACTTGTTTCTTGTACATATTGTACCACCCCCACACCCATTTAATTTATTTATCATATGTTTTTGTATTCAATGTGTTGGTACATTTTATCCAACTTACTACTTTCCAAGTGACTTCCAAAAAGCACACATCTTTTTCCTTCTTTTTTGGTAGGGACATATTTTTATCTTTCGGGAAGTGACCCCATGAAATACATTTTTTTTATTCTAAGAAGTACAATTTCATAAATTTCTTTTAAACTATATAAAAATTTTAGATATAACTTCAAACTATAAAATTGAGCAAAAGTAGGCTTTAACTTTTTTTTTCATATAATCCAATAACCTAATTTTATATTTAAAATCCTTTAAAAATAAAAGATAATCTCATCTCTCTCTCTCTTTTCCTCTCTTTCTCTCTCTCTTGCGGACGACCGCCTACACACGCCCCGCTCGAGCTCTCGCGTGCAGGTGAGGCGAGCGAGCTTGCGCACTGGTGAGGCGAGCTTGCGTACATAGGCGAGCTCGCTCGTCAGCCGTCCGAGAATAAAAGAGAAAGAGAGAACTGAGAGAGAAAAGAGATGGGAGAGATTTTTTTTACTTATGAAGGTAAAATATTAAGATCCACTTCTGTCCGATTTTATAATTTGATGTTATATCTAAAATTTTATAAAAAATCTTAAAATAATAAATTAAAAATACAGTGAAGTCTATCTTATGAAAAGTACTAGATTCTTTTTATGTTTTTTAAATATATTATAGCTCTTCAATTTTTTACAATTTAATTCTCAATTAATTGTTTATCTAAAAATAATAGACTAGACTATATTATTTTCTTTCATCTCTTGAAATCCCAGTGCATAAAAAAAATTAGATGTGGAATTTCAAGTATCATCAAATCTAGCAAACAATGATTGGGTCACTTTGTAGCAAGCTGAACTCCGGAAGGAAGTCAGAATTTCGAAAATGTCATTATTGTTGGAAGAGACTTTCAACACTCTTAACCTCTAAAATTATATAAAATCAGCTACTAAAAACTATCGACAGTTTCCCAACATTATATAGACAATCAGCTGCTAAAACCAACGGCAATCTTCTTTTTTTTCTTAATATATTATCAAATATTGATTAAACACTGATTACTTCATAGATTTTCAAATAATATCGTCATTTGAATATACCAATTATATAATGATTCGTTAAATTGAAATGATATGCTTGGAATCCTCAACCTCTTTTTAATTTTTGAATAATTGATCGAAAAACAAGGGAGAATATAGAAATGGCACATCTTTTTTTATCTCAAAGTTAACAACGGCACAAATATTAGCATAAATAAATCACAATAATCCATGGAGGCATACTACTAGCGATTTAAATAGTTAATAGTGGATAACAATTCAATTGATACGTATCGATTAAATTTTAGTGAGTTATTTATTGAAATTAAAATATTTGATAATTTAATGTTTGAATTGATGAATACAAAGGACTAAGAAAATGTAAATAATCATTCAAAAAAAATATGTTATTATATTTATTCTAAATTAGAAAAGTTTTTTATTTTAATGATTTTAATATAATAATAAATTAAGTAGCTAACCAAATAATAATAATAATAATAATAATAATAATAATAATAATAATAATAATAATAATAATAATAATAGGATTTAATGTATCTACTAAGCCTTCGTATCGATGCTGAGTATATTTTAGTCATCTAATATACAATTGATGATGAATTATAAAGTTAATAATAAATTATGATTTATAAAGTTTATCATTGATCATGTATTGAAAAGTTAAAATATGTTTAGCATCCTTATTAAGTATTTGATTCTATGTAGGTACATTAAATCCTAATAAATAGCAAAGCCGTTATACGGTAGAAAGAATAAATGCATCAAATAGTAATTAATAATAAACAAATTTGAAAATATATAAAAATAAAATTTAACACAATAATTAAATCTCATATATTGATCTTTTAGACTTCTCAATAGCTTATCATCATTACTATGAAATTTACATGCCAAACATCTTAAGTACTATGTACGGAACAAAGCTATGTACATGTCCCTCCCCCACTTTTTTTTATACTTCCTTATTACACTATGTATTAACTATTTATAAAATTTTGCCCCCCCACCCCCCTAAATTAAATTCTCAATAATACAATATATAAAAATATACTTTTATTACTATACATTCACTATTAATATACAATATATTTTTAGTGTCTTGCTCCGTCCTTGACTACATATTAACTTAACAATACATTCCACGCTATCTTTGTTTTTTTTAAATAAAGGCATAGTGCTTAAGTTAAGATTGTGCAACTAATCCACAATTAAATTAAAGTTAATTTGAGTCATTTAGTAGGGGTCTTTCTCCCACGTGCTGACCGCACGTGTTGAGCCAAAAAGTGATACAAAGCAAAAAAACAAGGACATGCAACATGTTTAGATGGATGCCTTTGCTCCAAGTAAACAAACCCCTGATTAAAATTAATATTTGTTAATTAACGGATCCCAATCTCCATTAGAAAAGAGGCTAATTAAATATAACCCCCCCATTAATTGTCTCATGTCCCACACATCACCCCTTTAAATCTACATATAACTACATGGACTACATACAAATAATAAGTAGTTGGCTCACCTGTCATCATACTGACCTTTGAGATGGACGTTTATTCTAGTTTGACAAAAAGAAAGTATTCATGAATAACTTTAATTTTAATTTGACATTTGTGGTAGACTTTGCTTAATTCTTTTGTATTAATTAATGAAATGGAAGTATTCACCAGCACTAATTGACTCCTTATTGTGTGATAGATGCACCTCATATTTTATGCATAGCATTCACAAATTCTTCAAATTTTTTGAATATATATATATATATATATATATATATATATATATATATATGAGATTAATTAGCGTCAAATCATAAATACTGATTTTATCGTAAAATCGTTGTATCCTAACTGTTATAATCTACATATGTTAGATAAATATTTCAGATATTTTTAGTCAAATATTCATCTTGACCATTAAAAATATTATGACGATTAGGATGCATTGATCTCACCGTGAAACAATGGATGTGCTATCTATTTAATTAGGTAGAATCGTATAAAAAATTAAAATTTATGATGAATATAAGATATTTGTTTAAAAAATTATTATAAATTATTAAATATACTTACATTTATATCATACGATTGATAAAATAATTAATATATTATTACCTACTTAAATAGATAGTTAGAATATAAGCTTAAAGAATAAAAAAGAACTAGAAATTAATCTTATGCATAAGTTTCTTATTGTACCATACAAAATTAACTAAATTAATGCCAAGAAAGAGACTAATGAAATATACTTGTGTTGATTATCATGATTCATATTGCAAAAACGACAATTAAAAAAGGATGTAATCTTTGTCATTAGCAACTCAAATTAATATATCTGCAATAATTAAAAATTTCACTATAAATAATAATAATAATAATAATAATAATAATAATAATAATAATAATAATAATAATAATAATAATAATAATAATAATAATAATAAAAGGGAGGGGGGGACCTGTCACGTGGGAAGCAAGACACCAACAAATTATAAAGTACATAAAAATCATCTCCAAATTATTCTTCCACGAACTTTGCACGTCGAAATCAACCCCACTTCCCACCCCGCTACTCTTCTTTTACGTGGGTCCCTTCTCTCCTGATCCAACCCTTAAAATAGTGCCAGATTTGGCAACTCTTCCACGCCGTTCTCGTCTCATCTCCTCCTCCTCCGTTGCTGCCCGAATTCCCATGAACCATTCCTCCTCGTCGCCGGGAGCGCGTCCGGGCTTCATGGGCCCGCCGGCGCCGGCGCCGGCGCCTCCGGGGCTGTCGCGCTACGTCTCGGCCTCT
>LTAE01000015.1:102103-124787 GCA_001647135.1 Pontederia paniculata
GTCCCGTTCCGCAGAGCTCGGAGCGGCCGCCGCAGCCGCAGAGGGCATACGGGTTAGAGGAGCTCCACGCGGCGGCGGATCTCGCGGCCCGGGTCGGCGGCGGCGGCGGCGACGAAGGGTGCGGGGGGATTCCGTTGGTCCGGCACAGCAGCTTGCCGGCGGGCTTCTTCTCCCACCTGTTCGTGGATCAAGGTCAGCCGCCTTTGCGCTTCTACTCATCCTTCTCCTCGCGCCACGTGTCCGTTTAAGTGGGTCCCACTCGTCGTCGGGCTCTCCGGTTGGTCGGTCGTCGTGGTTTCGCCGACGAGGCGTCATTAGATCCCGTCGCAGTAGTAGTAATAGTATTAAGTATTAACTAATAAAAAAAAATATAATAAAAGTTGGTTGCCGCCAGGGTGGTAATGCGTTTCCCCGTCGGGAATCGCGTCTGGGAGGGGAAACGCGTGCGGGGTTCGTTGTATGCGGGCTGGATGTTGAGAGGGCGGGTTTTGTGGGCGTTCCACCAAATGGAGCCCACCAAGAGATGTGGTCGGTTCCATTATGGCCCACTTTTAGGCTCATCATCTCTCTTTTTTTATATTTACTCCATTATTATTTCCTTGTGAAATAACGGTTTCTCTATCTTGGCATTTTTTTTCCATAAGAAAAGATGACTCGAGTTCGATGCAACCGAGAAACTGATAATGGGCAATAATTACGAAATTTATACTATAAAAGTAATAATTTTAATAGTTTGGATGTACAAAATGTGTTGGCTAAAGCTGCTAAGCAGTGCAATTAAGGCGTAGTAAATTGATAAAGATATGCTAATTTCAAAAATAGAATATTGGGGATCTAAATTTTGATGTCATGCATAAATGGAACATGTAAGGACCCAAAGTAAGATTAAGAATTTAGTTTCACATGAACTTTCAAAATACGAAGGTGGTCATGAGTTTACAAGTGATCATCCTCTTCATTATTCAAGACACATTTCAAATTCATGCGAGCCATGAGTTTAAAGCGAACAATTTTTTGAATGAGGTCGGAGGTGATACTAGACAGAAGACTAATTGCCAAGATTTAAGGGTTGATTTTCTTTTTTACATTCAAAGTAGGAATTTTCACTTATGGATTTCAGAACTATGGAACATAATTAGAGCGTCGTGGACTAGGTTTTATTTCTTTTGCTAGCTTCAGCCAAGGAAATAAATTGTGGTTTTGAGTCCGGAAGCTAATTCTGACAGTAGGGTTTTTAAAATGCTCGAAGGTGAACACTTTGTAGTTTAGCAACCGAACACAGAAAATGGCTTTGCTCCGGCAATGCTTGAGCTTATTTTGCAAGCTGATTGTTGGCAAACCATAAAAGGTGAAAAAGATTCCAGCTTGAAGTAGAACCTACAATTTCACTTGTTCTTCGGTCGTAGATATTATTTTAGAGGTAATTCTGAAAAGGCATTTTAAGTTTTCTTCTTAATATTTGACTATCTTTGTTTCATGGATAACGAGATTCGAAAGAAAATATAAACTATATTCATCTTTTGCCAAATAAGTATATCCATGTTTCTCTTGCTGAATCTAGTTATTTTGGTCTCCAGAAGAATGTGATCAGGCACTGAAACATTTTAAACGTACAATATGCATGTTAAAATGATTAATACCATATGCACTTCACTTAAACTTGCTAAGAATGCTAAGTTATGTTGCAAGAATTGAGTTGTCCACATTAATAGCCTAACTTTAGATCATATCTTTCCCCGGACGCAGGTCCATCTACCTCAATGGGAATTGGAAACTACTCCCAAGCGAACACAAACATGGTCAACTCACTGACAACTAAAAGGTTGAGGCCCCAGTGGAGCTTCTCAAGGCAGGACTCACTTTCACAAATATCCGAGTTAAGCATTCCAGAAATGGAAGAGAATGGTGCTGGTAACAGCTCTGATGAGGCAGTTGGTCATGCTGGCCAATCTTACATTTCCGGCGATTTCCATTTAGGACCATGGGACGATAACAATTCAATCATGTTTTCGGCTCCGAGCAAACGGACTAAAGACAACAATGTCAGCATGGTTTCTAGTCTCGGTAATCAGGTAAATTAAGTGCTTAGGGGATAGACAGATAAACTGAATCTTCTGACCTCAATTTAACCATTAATCTAAACTAGAATTTTGTATAATTACAGTATAACTTAGATAATAGTCGTCATTTGAAATTCATTATACAAATGAGGTCCCTGCTTCACTTGTATATTAACCAACTCGTTTGGGGCCAAGATAATTGAAGTTATGATTTTTCACCTCCTTTTTCAGTTTAATCTCTCAAAGAGTGCACTAGAGATGTCTACTGTAGATGACTACCTGATGAATCAAGACTCAGTCCCTTGCAGAGCCCGAGCTAAACGTGGCTGCACAACGCACCCCCGAAGTATTGCTGAGCGGGTTAGCTCAAACATCTTGGTTTTATTTTAATATTGCTATCATATAATCCATTGATGAGTACATATATGTATATAGATGTTATTCTTCTTTTATATCCTGGTAGAGAACAGAGAAATCGATTTCCATTAATGTTTCCTTATTCTACAGAACATCAGTGATGTCATAACATAGTTCGAATACAATTTTCCTTGATAGGAGAGAAGAACACGAATTAGCAAGAGGTTGAGGAAGCTGCAAGATCTTGTACCTAACATGGACAAGGTAAATAAAAGCTTTTACAGCTCTTTCTAGTGTGAAGTTAAGGCACCTATCTTTCACTGCACTTTAAGGCGCTAGTCCTTCTAACCTTAAACAAGACTCGAATTTTCTGATGTTGAATATATCCATCTTATCTAACCATCTGACAAGCTTTTCTATAGACCAATATGTTTCGTAAGAAATAATGATTTGTTAACATGTTGCAGCAAACAAGCACTTCAGATATGTTGGAGCTTGCAATCCAGCACATCAAGGAGCTGCAGGACAAGGTTGAGGTGTGTATCTGATGACCTCAAATTTTCAAGACACAGAACTTAGATATCTCGGCAAGTACTACATTACCAAACCTTAACATTAAAACCTTGGCTCCAAAATAACAGAATTATCAGCGTTAAAACCACTTAAAGTCTCACGTTATAATTTTCTCTATTCAATGGAGTGGTGCAGATAAACATCTATCAGATTTTCCGAACGTGTTGTACACTATAACACTACAAATGTGGCTTAGATCTTATTATCATCAGAAATCAGAATATTAAGTAGGCTATCTACTTTGGTATAATGTACCACTTTTAATCTATTGAAGCAAGTAAACAACTAAAAGAAATAATCGAACTAGTCTGGTTAAGACTATTATTCTCCAGCGAAAAACCATCGTCATTTTCTGACATTAGCTCCTTTTACAGAAACTCAAACAAGAGGAAGCAAATTGCACATGCGGGAGCAGGAAGGCCTGAAGGCTTACACACTTGTATGTAGATTAGAAGCTTTTCCATCGGTTGTTGTTGCTCATTAAGTTGGAGCTAAGATAATTACCACTTTTGTACAAAGGAGAGCACACATTACAATAGGTGCTTTTCTTTATCAGTTTAATTTGAGTTTTGAGGTCTTTTGCCGATGGAGCATCTTTGAAATTGCTGATATTTTAGCTTCAATTGTAATTTATCTTGTTCCTTGAAATTTCATGTGTTAGATTGGTTGACTACTGAAACATTAGTTGTTTATCCAGTTAAGTAAAAGGAATATAAATCATTATTTACTTGTTTTTTTCTTGATTTGAAAAGTCACATGCATAAGTTTTTTTGTATGGAATAATATGAAACAACCATTTGTTATTTTTGAGATGACAAAACAACTGTTTCTTTTCAGAAAGAAACATATGAATTCCAAATAATTGGTAAGTGGATATTCTTCGTTCTTTTTTGTTAATAAGTAAAAAAGAGAAAAAAAGGAGAAAGATGAAAAGCAATGGACTAATCTATATACAACACAATTAAACAAATATTTTTATATTTCGTACCATTATTTTATCATTTTGAATATAGTAATCCTTGTCAGCAATGTCACATCCAACAGATAACAGCTTGATACAGTCATGCAAGTTTGGTAGCTAATTTATACTTGAAAAGGATAAAATTGAAAAAGAATGAAACGTTGGGAACATATTTTTTATATCTGTTCTATATAAATTGAGATGTAAGAACTCTGTTTTATTCCATTTCAGAGAATTTGTACTTTTGTTTAGTCAGTATATCCTAATGTCCTTAACAATGCTAACTTACCATCTTTGGTAAATGGTGCTAAGATAACTTATCCTATATAATGCTAACTTATTCAGACTTTGAACACCGTTATACATAACTTTTAATTAAGTCAGAGATATGTTCAGAAATTAGATTAGATAATTAGGACATTCTTTGCTATTGTCCGTTAACACTAATGTTTTCAGTGCTTAGTGGACTATTTAACTAAGATGATGAATCATATGCTGTATTATGGTACTTTGAGAAATCAATTAGTGAAACTGGAATGAGATTGCATTTTGATTTCTGAATCATACTTAGGGACTCCTTATAGCTTTGAAGTATGATTGGAGGTGATGAAAGGATGCATTGTATTGTGGAGAACAACATGAATGGTCTCAGATTGGAGGAAATGTATGTATTATCGTTTTGGTTGATTTCTTGCAAGAGGCATATGTAGTGCATCATAGTGCCCATAGCCATGATACAGCACCCGGACAGGGTTCTCCTTCCCATATTCTTGGCCATATTCTGCGATGACCTTTAAGTCGGTCGTGCCATTAGAAGACATGTACACTGTAATGGGCATTCTGCAAGCAAGTAATATGTATCAGATGGACATCTCTAAAAAATCTGTGAGGCCATCACAGAGGGAACTGCATGCATGAATCACACTATAATCTGTAATTGGAGATGCAGCTCTGTTCACCTGAGGACATGTGAGCACATGAGCAGCTCAGGCTCACCTCCCCAAATGTGAGGTTTCCTCATCCGCATCACGTATGTATCGAAATCACCTTCCAGAAACCTACACATAAATTTGAGTGCAAAGTAAATGAAAGTAGAGATGGATTACTAGTAGTCAAGTTTCTGTCTTTTCGGAGTAAAATTTGAATGAATGAGAAGTAAGAGCCAATGTTGTGCAAAACATTCTGAATTTATAGTTGCTGCAATTTTCATCCTTAAGGAGATTTGGTTGGAGGATCAGTGAAGAGTTTGAAAATTTCTTCATTTCATAAATGGTGAAACAGAATAAAGGACATTATCAATTCTGTACTAACCATTCAGTGTCTTTTCTTCTTCTGATGAATTCGTCTGCAACCTGAAGAGAAAAGAAGGCTTCAGACTTTATTCCTTGATCAGGTGAGAAATATTACAACTTCAACTTCATGTAAGATAACAACATGCCAGCAACAAAGGAGAGTTGACATACTTTTGTTCTCAGTTCATCTGCAAGTTCTTTCTGAAGGCTCTCGCTTGGAGTTGGTTTCCCTTGTCTGAGGCAGGCACCATGAACAACAGATCTGAAAAGGCACCTTCCATCTCCAGGTATTCCTGAAACATGAACCCCAATGTTATTCCAACCAAGAATTCTGGCAATTGCTCCCCTTTCTGTTCTGAACAAAGCTAGAACACCTTAGTCCAAAGAGAACAGCTGATAGATAACATTTACTTAGTAATTCTGTAGTCTTAAAGAATCGCAAGTTTTCATTGAACAACTTGTTATAAAAGGATCAAACAAGGATAAAACAAATTGGCATAATATATTATTCACTCATGAATGAGATAATCTTGTGAAATAAACAGTGCATAGTAATTAAATCTAGTTCTTTGTTTCTCTAACCAAAACGGCAAGCCAGGAACAACAACAGGAGGAGAGAGAAAGCTAGCAACATCAGAACTAACCGAATCCACTTTCCATCCTAAACCATCAACAGAAACAGATGCCAAGCTGAACAGAAGAACTAAAGCTGTATTTGTGCAAGCATCCATGCCAATCTTTAGAGAGAAGAAAACCACACAGCAGAGATATTGCTACATACGTAAACGAAGGCGAAAGAAAGGAACACAGAACAGTTCAGAAGTACTCGTGCAGAGGGAAACATACGAATCGTGCGGACGTGGGAAGCCATGGATGACATGCACATCAATATGGAGATCGATGGAGCAGCACTGTAACTGCTTTGCCTTTGTGGAGCTGGAAATTAGTAGATGTTCTTATGATCAGCTTCATAGTGTTAATTAATACTAATGAGATAAATATACATTTCCCATTAAATAATAATAATAATTGAGAGCTCTATATATGATTGCATGGATTAATGGACGGTGAGAAGTATCCATGGGAATAATATATAACAAATATATGTATAATTCTTGTGCAAAAATGGTGGTGGTGGTGGTGGTGCATGTAAAGGGACAGAGGAGATAAAAAGTTGTGCAGGGTGGTGTTGTAATGAGGGTGACAACAATGACGTCATCTGGGAATCCAATTCTTATGCTCATCCGTCCATTCATTCACCTACAACTTTTTGTTCCTTAACGTCTGAAAAAAATGAGTACGCGGAGAACAAGCGAGTGGCGTAAATGGTGATTTTGGAAATTCGATTTTTGCCGAAGGATTAATGTGTATCATTTTACCTTTTTGAATATATTATTTTTGATACTAAGTTCATGGACGGCAAAAAAAGTATGTATTTATCACTGAGATGAATTTTGGCGGAAAATAAATTTTGTAAAAGCACTTTTTTTTCATACTTTATTATGTATGGAAATACATGTAATTTTAAATCGAAATAATTCATCCGTTAATTAAAATCTAGAGTGTTTATGTATTTCTTATGATATTTTTTTTATATGACTATTGAAATTTTATTTGGTGGTCATATATCAAGTTTTTTGTTTTGCTTTACATTCAAGCTTGAATGAACAAATAATAAAATAAAATTTAAAAACTAGATATTTGAATCACTGAATTGAATGAAACTCAATGGATAATATATAAAATAGAGTAATCCTAAAATAAATATGTAAATTCTAAACAAACTCTGATGACTAAAATAGTGCAATAAATGCATAACACGCTCCTTTTTTCTTCTTCTTCTTCTTCTTCTTCTTCTTCTTCTTCTTCTTCTTCTTCTTCTTCTTCTTCTTCTTCTTCTTCTTATATTATATATATATATTACGAAGGAAAGAATTTTCCTTCTTATAGAATGTAGAATCGAAATAAATCAGTAATGAAAACTGTGATTGCTTAAATAAAACAAGCATTTCTAAAATAATATTTTCCAAACATAAATAACTATATGTAGAATAAAGGCTTTATTATAGAAAAGAAGGAATTTTTTTCTAATTATAAAAAGCGGCATATAGTCTAATATAAGAAAATGTTAAAAATAAAGTGATACATATATTTTGTTGACGAGATCGTCTAAAACTCAAAAAAATTTTAGTAGCTAAATCGAAGTGTGTGTTATTGCGTTATGCCTTTATTCTCATTTTTCAAATTATGCGAATGATTTTTGTTAAAGGGCCGAGGCCTCTTTTTTATTGAATCATCTTTAACATTAGAGGACCCAAGACCGTATAGTGTCATGGAATTTGCGGTACTGGTTAATATTTTAAACCAAAAAGAACATTTTCCTTCTATTTCACTAAACATAAAATGTAAAGCTTAATAACCATGGCAGTAAATATGTCTCAATGACTAATCATGAAGGTTCATAATATCTATAAATTCTCAAACTTAAAAATAATAAACATAATTACTATTTTAATCGATGTTTTTATTTATTTTTTAATATAATTAAAGACATTAAACTATAACTAAGAGTGGGAATAAAAAATGAATAATACGTAATATTGTGCTTCAAAGTGTTAAATAAAAAAAATATTTAGTTTATTATTGTGGAAAAAGTTAATAGTTGGGAGGTTGAATCGGGAAGGTAAAAGAGATGGAGATCAAATTCTAGTTTACACTATTATACAATCACTTAATTTCATATTTTTTTATATATTTTAAATGAAGTTAGTTAATGCTGATCTTCAAGCTGGATAATACAGTGGTGGGAGGCCCAATAAATAATAAATATAGTATAAATTATAACTTTATGTGTTATTTACATTATTTCTTATAGTATTATATATTTGTATACAATATATTTTTTACGGGGATATTGTATAGTATTTTAATATGTAAATATAATATTAAAATATAAAACCTAAATTTATAACTACTAAATGGAGTTAAATTAAGAAAACTAAAATGTAAAAGAAAAAATAGTAATTCCGTACGGCTTGACCTCATCAACATGGTCAACTACGGTCAAGCCTGATTTTGAACAATCCGATACAATATTAAAGTCCATTTTCAACTATTGCATGATTAATTAAAAATAACTTTGACCTTTCTTTTTTTTTTTTAAATCAATGTTTGTTCTCTTTTATTTTTGTTACATATGTTTAGAGATTTAGAGAACTTTTTTTTTTCTCTATTTGAAATTAATCAAGAAAAGATAAAAAAATATATCTTTTATATTGTGATTAATTTATATTACGAGTGAAATAAATATTTTAATGTTCAGAATTCGAACTCGATTATTTTATTTTTGAGTGAATGAATAAATTTAAATTATGTTTAAAATTATCAGTATTTGCTTAATTAGTATGTTCGAATTGGAGCGTCTAAGGTTAAATTCGTTGTTCGAACTCGATTATTTTAGAAAACATTTGTTATATACTTATATTACTTCTTTGCATGCATGGGCGACAACGTTTTATATGGACGTGTGCCCGACAAGATCTAACGAAATGCCACGTGCTCTACTGCTGTCGACAAATATGAAATATCACACAACAAACTAATTAAAGACAACCTTCTCCTAATTCGTTCTACCGCTCAAGGATTTCTTTTCTACTTCTTTTTTGTTCTCCTCTTTCCATCGATAGATTTCTGCTAATAATTACCTCCTCCTTCTTCTTCTTTTTCTTCTTCTTCTTCATCATCTTCTTTTCATCATTGTTCAAGATCGACAACTACATACATAAATCGGTACAGAAACTGCAACTGTATTCGCCTTCTAATTTATCTTCTAATTTATCTTCTTCTTTCTTGATGCAGACTAATTGGTTCTACTTTTAATTGCTTGTCATATTGATGATTAATGATCGACTGCACAGATGCTAATTTTGATGTGTGCCAATTTGAATCTGTTTCTTTGTCCTTTTGATTCTGATTTGGGGTTGAATGACCAATCCATTATAATCTTATGCATCGCAGAATAAGGTGCTTGCATGATCGCCATTGACTGCAATGAAGAAGGTTCCCCAGGAGTCTGAAACAATGGCGGTGAGTACTATCTGTTCATCCTAATTTTTTTCTCTTTCCATGTTTCTTAATTTGGTGAATTACCAAGTTACAAGGATTTGTAAATTCTGATGAAATTTTCTGGTCATGTTCTTTCTTTTCTGCAAAAGCAAATTGAAGCAATACGAAAACAAGATGACTTTTTTTTTGCATGAACTGTTTCCTGATCCTGCTATGGAAATGTGCAGAGTTCTGCAGAAGAAACCAACGAACCAAGAGCGAGGCCGCGTCTGCTGTTCACCTTGGCGAGCACCCTCATAGCCATCGCCCACAAGGCTTACCAGCGCGTCGAGCAACTCGACGGCCCCGTGGGCTCTCTCGCTCGAGGCGCCGACGTCGTCGCAGGTCCCTTCGTGCGCCGGATGGAGCAGCAATGGCTGTCGTCGCTCTCCTTCATGGACAGGGTCATACTAATCGCCGAGAAGGCGCTGACCGCCGTGTTCCCGCAGCTGCGACACGTCTCCTTCATGGCCGACGACCTGGCCTTCTTCGCGGTCTCCCTTCCCGACAAGTTCGATCACGTCGTCGACGACGGCCTCCCGAAGCTTATCGACCAGCTGCAGGTGGCGCAGCTGGGCACGCTGCTGAAGAACCTGGCCAACTCGGTGATGGGCTCCAGTTCGGGCGGGGTCATCAACATGGCGGAGATGGATGCCGACGTCAAAGGGGACAGGCAGCGTTACCGGAACAGTTCGAGGGTGGTGCAGGAACAGGAGTACGAGAGCTTGTCTAAGCAGAGGGAGGACGACATAAAGCAAGTGGAGAAGAGCTGTCAGGAGATAATGGAAGCTCTGGATGAGATGGGGGTGGGAGGGAAGAAAGGTGCTGAGCTCGGCGGCCATGGCGAGAAGGGTGTTGACAGTGGCGAAGTTGGTGAAGGTGGTGGTGAGATGAAGGAGATAGAGATCAAGGGATCAGGAGGAAGAGGAGGAGGAAAGGCAAAGAAAGGTGGTGGTGGTGGAGGAGGAGGAGGAAGCAATGGTGGGTCTAATGTTATGATGAGGGATCCAATAATAGAGTTATTTGATGAAGGATGGCAACTCAAGCCTTTGAAAGGGTAGAAAAATGCAGAGAGAGAGAGAGAGAGAGAGAGAGAGAGAGAGAGAGAGAGAGAGATGTATATGTTGTTGCTGGACAATTGGGATTGTGAAGTCTTGTCATTTTATGTAACCAGAGACCACAGTGTCTTAGTTGGAAGTTCACAGCTAATTCTATGGACTTGGTTTAGGATTTCTATTTGTTGTGTGCTTGCTCATGTATGCACCTGCATGGTTGTGTGTAGATGTGTTTGTGATCATGAATTTGTACTTTCCATGTACTTTACATGTGATGCACTGGTCACTGTCTGTGGGATGATCTGAAGTTTCCACTTTTCAGATGTTGGATCTTGATTTGAGTTAAGTTCCAAATGGCTTGTGTTTCCTCCTCCTCTTTTTGTTAGAAGAGCATGTATTGGTGTCCTTGTGATTTTGCAAGTTGAGAGGGGATATGATTTCTGGGAACACAACAAAGAGACAACCCAGAGATCAGAAGTTGAGTTTGCATATGCATTCTTATTTAATTTATCATCAGGAAGTGAACTTTCATATTTTATTTTCTTGGTTCTCAAACTAAAAATAACAAAAACTTGATATAAAGAAACTTTTTTAAAAAAAGATGAAATAAAAAGGACAGAAACAATTGCCTCAAGTCACCGAAATCTATTCTCCCAATTCCCATTGTTGCACATGAAAGCTTAAGGCCCTGTTTCTCCCAATTCCCATTGTTGCACGTGAATGCTTAAGGCTCTGTTTCTGATGTGTGTTTGAACGAAGGTAGAATCAGAAATGTGAGGTTCTTGGTATGTTTTTTATTTGGATGTGATTAGAATTTAGTCTACTTCCTCCTCTTCTCCATTGCCATTGTTGCCGTCACCATGCACTCAAAAGTCAGATTAACATCATTCCTCTCCATGGTGCTCACTATCCATATTGAACACATTTATATTGTATGGACTCAACATCCATACAATATTAAAATTTTAAATATTCAAATGCAATGTATCCAATTTGTGCATTCAAAAGTTTAAATAAGTCCAAATGACTCGTAAAAGAATAAAGTTCAAAATAAAAAAGAAGATTGCTTTCTAGCTCATATTTATCCATCTTCATTTGCATTTTCAAATCAAATTCATCAAAATCCTGTAAAATCAAAGTATATGTTAACACTATTTGTAGAAACTAAATTACAATAAATTTTTTTATAACTTTACTCATTCACAATATATCCAAGTCCACCAGATATAATCATCGATACCGCAAAAAAGGGACTATCATTCATATTAAAAAAAATTAGAGAAAAAAATATTAAAATATAATTAATAGTCAATTATGAAAAATAGTCATACCTTAAGAAACTCTTTGGAACATCTCAAAAGTCAAGCTAAAATAAATGTTAAGCTTAAATATCACTAGACAAAGAATATTAATTTAAAAGTATAAATATAAATCAATGCCAGATTGATAGATGAATATTGATTTGAAACTAAAATGAGAGATTGCTACTTAACAATATACTTGTACTAAATGGCGGCTTGAATACAATATGTAGTCTCAACGATAAAAATATTTGAAAAGAAATAAAATTTATTTTAATCAATAAAAAATATAATTAAATACTCATTATTATATAATCAAACATAAAATAAAAAGAATATAATTGAATCTGAATAAAAGGAACATGGATCATGTATGAGCTCCCTGCACACCCGAATGGTTGCGCAAGGAGGAGGCGGCTTGACAACCCCTAAGTTCGTGCGCGGGACTTCCCCTCACCGCAAGATAATAAAATATATTAACAAATAATCATCTTCATTGGCTTTCTCCACTATAAGACAATGAAATATATTAAGAGATAGTAATAAAAAAATAAATATTAAATATGTAAAAGCATAAAATTTTTATAATGTGCTTTTTGAATTTGAATAATATCAATCGCGTCGTAGATCTGCAAAAACGTCACGAAGGTTTTGAAATAAAAAAAATTAAAATATAACTAAACAAAATTCCTCGAAGCAACGAGTCAATAAAAAAATTCTAAATAAAAAAAATCAGCAGGCACGCCCACGCATGGCACCAGGGCGCACTCGCAGGGACGCCGTGCAGGCCTCCCAACGCGTGGCGACGCCCTCCTTGTGCGCGGCGCCCCTGCGCGTAGGCCTATCTGCGCGTGGCGCCCCTGCACGCAGGCCTCCCTGCGCTCCTGTGCATGGCAGCAGGGCGCGCTCGTAGGGACGCCGCGTGCAGGCCTCACTGTGCGTGGCGACGCCCTCCCTGCGCGCGGCTCCGGTGGCCTCCCTGCGCGCGCACGCAGGNGAATATCGGAGGAGCAGCGACGCACAACTCGCCGGAGGAGCAGCGTCGTAGGGAACTCGCCGGCACGGGAGGAAGATGAACCGTTGCAACGTAGAGAGGAGAGGAAGGGCGAATGACTAGGGCATCGTGTAGGGTAAACAATTATGAGTTACACAAATTTATTATTAAAGTTACAGTAGTCTAACATTTTTTCTATCATTTTTCCTTTTGCTCATATACTCAACTTTTCATAATAATAACATTTTTATACAAAGAAAATTATAAAATCTCATGAAAATAGTGAAGCAGCACACGGCTATGATTTTTCTACAAGTAGACTTTAATTACAAGAATATTATCATTTTGCCGATATTATACTCATTTATAACATTTACAAATTTATATGTAATATATTTTCTTCTTAAATTTATTTTCTATTATATTTCTTCCTACGACTAATACCACTTATCACGAGAGCTTTTCTTGGACAAGATCACACGCGACGTCTAGGCGAGCGGAGCACCTAAACAAGTCATTGGAGTGGTTTTGGAGAGTTAGGCAGCAAAATGCTTGAGCACGATGGGCCGCAGAGCGGGGTCGTGCGGTGCGTCCTGTGCAGCGATGCTTGGATAGACTGCGTGGAGCATCCTGAGCGGCGACGCGCGGTAGGCTGCGTGGAGCATCTTGAGCAGCGACGCTTGAGTAGGCAGCACGAGCGTCCTGAGCGGCGAGCTTGCGCCGGACACTTGTCTTATCTGCAACGCTTGAGCGGCGCTTGGCGGGCACTTGACGTCAATGATCCTACCGGACACGGAGGTGCCAAAGGCAAAATGCTTGGCTTGGCTCCAAGACGCAAGCCCCACCTACGTGGAGGACGTCTTGGAACGTTTCGATCACCATTCGGGTGTCTATCCCGCTATTGTGGCATGCACACCAAAAACATCAACATTTTAATGAGAAATGAGCAAAACTATTCACGATTACTTGAAATGAGATATTTTCATAGTAATCAAGATAAAATAATTACAACCGACTACTTCTTGTTATACTATGTTTAAGTTCTAATAATTACAATCTTGTAAAATATTTAAAAAAAAACATTATCAATTTCGGATGACCAAAGTGAAAGAGATTATGATCGTGATCTTTCTATTGATAGACTACAAAAAGTTTAATAGATATAATCATATTCTTTTATAATAATTATAATGTGACCCCTCTCCGCCGCATTAGTTGGAATGGAATAGTACAAAAAATGTCACTAATTTTTTTATTGATAAAGATCACAAACAAGTATCTAATTTTTTTAGTGAAATATTCTATTCTGTAAATGGATGTGGGCATTATGTTTTCACTAGTATATTTGGAAGAAATATATTTTTATTTTAAAAATAAAAAAAATCATGAGGTTATAAATTATTTTAATAAAATTGGAAATTATTTATTACATTAATGATTCAAAATACATTGTATAGAAAACACATAAAAGAATTTTTTATTTCATAGGTTCGATTTGATGCTACCATGAATGAAAGTTCGGAGTGCAATTTTTTCTTAAAAAAATAGTATAAAGTTTTTTGAATTATATTACAAAATATTATCATTAATTGAATAAGGACACTTAAAAAAGGTAAAGAGTACTAAATTTTTTGTAGGAGTGGCAGTAAGCTTTTCGGGAGTGGCATTAGAAGTTTCCTATCTACAAATGCAAGATTAGATTGGCATTACACGAGGGAACTGTACATTGAAGTAATTGCTATGTGCAGTGAATCCTCACAAGGATGGTGTAAAACATAACTTGTCCTTGCCATCCTATAAGAGGCAGCTGTAAGGGAAATAAAGCTAGAAAGACCTGTACATTCTTCTCTCGAGAAAGCCAAAAGAGAATTTTTACATTGCCCTCGAGAGAAAAGTAATCTTTGGAACCCACAGTGGAGTAGGAAAGAGATGAACAAATGCAAATGGGCAGTCATCAACAACATTAAGAATGATTCACCAAGAAACCCTTGTTCTTCCATATTGAGGTTAATGCACGCCCTATCCTCTTAGATCGAGATTTACATATGGTATTAGGTTCCACATTCGGTCGGTGATTGACGATATTCACACTACTCTTATGATGATGATGATGCTGTTGTTGTTGGGGCTGCTGTCTCAAAGGAGAAGACTCGCGTTGGCGCTGCTCCCGGAAGAGTTTCAACAACTTGTGCGCCTTCTCCCGACCTCTTGCTGATCCATTAACCGAGACTGAGACCAGTGATGGAATTACGCCTTCTTGCAATACCATTTGACAGCATCTCTCATCAGCACTGCATAAAACCAAGAGGCAAGACACAGCCTGCTCCTGCTCTGCAGCATGACCAAAGTCCAAGATCCCTGAGATCGCGGCAACAAGACCTGGAGTCGATGTGATTTCTTCTCTTCCTTCTCGACTTGATGCCATGTTAATCAATACTGCGATGACCTTGTCAACCCACGAGTTGCCTTCAGGCCCGGAAGGGATTGCAAGGAGTGTATGTAGATTATTGATGATGCCAGTTGATAGAAGCAAAGGAACGTTTGGAGGATGTGAGGAAAGGTTATACAGGGTGTATAATGCATCGTGCTTGCATGTTTTGCTTGTGCTGTTGTTGGCCTGAAGGAGATCAACCAGGAAATGCACAGCTTTGCTTGAACCAATTATGGGCTTGGCTTCCTCAAGACAGGAAAGATTCAGGTAAAGGGCTGTCGCTGACTCATATGTTCGAGTATTGGTGATCATCTCATCCAGCAAAGGAAGGAGTCCAACATCAATGAGCATTTGCTTGTTCCTAGAACAATAAGATCTGATAAGTCCAAATCCAATGACAATTCAAAGATAGACCCTTAGGTAGTGTCTTATAGTGCAGACACAAGTAGTAGCAGTTAAAAAATGAATAATAAGTATTTCAATAAAATGGATATATGAGATAGATCTGAAACACCAGATACATGAAGAAATGTGACCTGTTACTATTCGGATTAAGAGCATGAAAACAAGTTTATAACTCTACTTGTCAGAAGGGAATCTAGCATTCACAAATGAACTTTAAATTTAAAACACTTGTACAGATACCTGTTATTATTGACAGCAAGGTTGAAAAGGGCCATTGCCCCAACCTCTTGAGCATTCTCATCCCCATCATTGAGAGCTGACCTTAAAAACTGAATGAGTGTTTCAACGACCTTATTAGTCCCCATAACAATCCTTGCTTCCTTATTGTCCTTCAGCAGATATCTAATTTTCTGTACAGCTGTGAAGCGCTTCTGCACGTTATTACCTTCTTGAAGCAATGACAACAAACTTTGATATCTTTCAAGATTATCTACTCTATTATCTTGATAAGAACAATTGTCTAAAAGTTCATCCTTGTTCTCGACAAGATCCTCTGTAACAGTAGTTTCTTTCACAACAACGACACCTTTTTCCTCCAAAGCAGTTGCATCACTTTCTTCCACAGGAACTATTTTCGTGTGCATCTGCTTGCAGGAGTTTATACAACCCAAGGATACAGAATCTACTGCTTCCCGCTGTGAACGAGCCAACCTCCAGTAGTTGACATCAAGGGAATCTGGTCGACCATCTGGGATAGGAACAGCATTCTGTTCGCACCAACTAGTAATCAGACCTTTGACACAGTAATTAGGAGTCAATGTGAGATGGGATAGTTGCTGTTGTGTTTTTGGACACGTACTATGGCCATCATTAAACCACTTCTCAATGCATACACGCTCATATGTTTGACCAGATGCAATAATCACAGGGTCATACATTAGCTGCAAGGAAATTGGGCATCTGAATTCTTCAGGAGGAATTGGCATGCTTCCAGACTTTCTTCGATTTTGCTTCAAATTAAACGATTGTGACTTAGAGAGTTGTCTATCAAAGGCATTACGGTTCACATCATTGGGAGAAACATTTTCTAAACTTAGTATAGTAGGAGAGCAAGGTGTTGAACCTTGAGAATCAATGTCATCTCCTAGTTCACTTCTGAACAGTTTTGAGTATTTCCTCATGAGATAGTAGAGATAAGACACGATAGATTCCTTTCGCCTGTCTTCCTCAGCACGAGCTCTTTCTAAAAGCTTCTTGAGGGCTCTTCTCTCAGTTAGTGCTGCTCTCGAAGATGTGATGCCCAACTTCAAAGCAGCATGATGGAAAATTTCAAGCTCTTCATTCTCATTTGAGCCAGTCTTGAACTTTCTATCTTTCTGAAGCAAAGATACTAATTCCTCACCAGCTTGCTTTTCTGATTCATCCAATACAAAAACAGCTTCATCCAGCTTAGCAACAATCTCCATAATCTAGAATGGGACCAGAGATGAAATCTTTAGCGAAGGGAACATGAAGATGGTAAACAGGATTATAGGGATTGTGCAATACATTCAAATGCTATTACGAGTGCCCCTTCATCTAGACTACAAAAACTTAGTTTTGGCAATGTAGCCCATTAGAGAAGATCTATGTGTAACTTTTAGTAGGTAACATAGGGGTTCCAAATAAGCCATACGTCGAAAACCCGTTCTAACTTAGATTTATCAACAAGAAAAACAGTATAACACTTCATGTGGAGGTTGTTTTAACTGGAAATAAATATCCAGACAAGTAGCTTCGATATGTCATATATTTTAATATAGAATGTGCCATGTGCAACTGAACAAGTACAAAGTAGGCGCTTTAAATCAACCTTTGAAATTGTGATGGAATATGGAAACAATGCATGTGATTGGGAAAACCAACTCAGATTCATAATTTACAGGACATATCGCAAGTGAAAAAAAGTGTTGTCTTGTCAAATGTCGATGCAATTAAATGTAGAATGACAGGAAATGTCAGATAAACGTTCATATTTACAACTAGAGATAATCGGATTCCTCATTTTCGCAGTTAACTTTCTGAAGGAAAGTTCATGCATAAACAAGTGAATTTGCACACTGATGGCGAAATAAGACGTAACATTGTTTATTCTTACCTGAAAACCAATAGATTCTGGAACTATGTCATCAACACGTCTAAGGCTTTCTTGAAGATCAGATTTGGCCTTTTCAAATTTCACCAAAATAGAGTCCCCAGTAATGGCCTGAAAATTAATCATATCTCTAATCTCTATAACACAATTTTTCTAATATGGTTGGAATAGTCAAATTAAATAGTTTCAAAATAGAATGTACAAGGAAAGAAAATTTACCAAGTAAAATTTGCTACAGTCTGAACAGTGTTGAAGAAGGCCTTTGGCTTTATCAAGAGATATATGCAATGAACAGAGTGACTGTATACCAGACTTGCTTCTGGGCCTAGCTGCTTCTATGTGTGGAAAGATCTCCAGCACTTTGCAAACACTACCTGCAAATACCGTAAACATTTCTCCATGTAGCTGCATATTAAGAAAACATGTTACTTTATGTTTCACTTCTGGTAACCAGAGGTATAAGATTGTGAACACTTAAGGTAAAAAAAAAGCAAATAGATGAACTGACAAGCATTTTCAAACTGAACCATTCCATTTCGCATAATACAACTAAACCAAACCAAACTTTGAGCCACATCTGTACTACACCCTGTCAGTCGTTGGCGATCATCTCTTGTACTTCCAAATTCTTTTAGGTTTAGAGAGAGTAGTTTGCTAGAACAAGACATTAACCATTATTACAAAATAACACAATCTTCCCAATATGACTGCTAGCATCCAAACACAGAGACCAGGTAGCTACATCTTAAAATATGTAAATCTACACATTATTACTTGAGTTTGTTTTTTTCTTCTTTTCATCTATTTATTTTTTCGAAAGGGTTTTTTTCATCTTTTTCATATATGCAAACGGTCCAAACTGAGTGCTAAGTTTTGGAAGCAAAACCAAAACCTGAAATGCACAAATCTAATTCAAAACACAGGAAATCATGGGGAGACTTGTACATAAATTAAGTTCTACTGGCTGCATCTTGCACAATGCAAGCTATGTTTTTTAGTCATCGCAGAAGGCAACAATCTAAAATCAATCTGCAAGTGAACAACTGAACATACAACTCTCATAGGATAATATCCAAAAATAAACATGTCGGGTAGATTTACTCGGACACGAAAAGATTAACGAACATGTACACATTTTTTGGACAATTGCAGCAGGGATATCAAATCCTTTGGTCATGATAAAATCTGGTCCCAATAAATCAAGTATTTTACCTAAAAGGGGGGCGGAAAAGTAAAGATTTCAAATGTATACCTTTGCGTCGCCGGTGGCAAACAGATTCTCTTCAATATCAAGGACATCCATGTTCAATCTCCGGACCATTCAATCATCTGCAAATAGTATTCATAAACACCAACTTAATGTTATCAAAAGCGAAGAAAGAAATAGAAGATGCCCAGAAACCAACAGAAATCGAACACAATTGCAGGTTAACATGGTCGAATTTTTAATATCCCAATAAACCGCAGGAACGTGATTCCCGCCTCCGTCCCAAATCAAAATACAACATCAATCTTATCTTACAAGAAACAAAAGATGAAAATGCAACAACTTCTAAAAGATTATGCAGATTTTAGAGAGGTTTCGAACTGCATTTTATTCTCAAAATTGGAAAAATGAAATCACAGCGGCGACGCCATTCCCTCCGCTCCCAACACAGAAACCAAACAAGCATCAACACCAACTTAATGTTATCAAAAGCGAAGAAAGAAACGACTAAAATCAAGAACTAGAAGCTGCACAGAAATCAAACATAATTGCAGGTTAACAAGGTCGAATTTTTAGTATCCCAATAAACCGCAAGAACGTGATTCCCGCATCCGTCCCAAATCAAAATACAACATCAATCTTATCTTACAATAAAAAAAGACGAAAATGCAACAACTTCTAAAAGATTATGCAAGTTTCAGAAAGGTTTCGAACTGCATTTTATTCTCAAAATTGGAAAAAAAGGAAAACACAGCTGCGACGCCATTCCCTCCGTTCCCAACACAGAAACCAAACCAGCTTCAACATCAACATAAACACCCGTTTCGCGACCAAAAACTACCGGAGAAAAAAAGCATTCGGAAACCTACGGGCGATCCATGCCGGAGGAGGAAGAAGAAGCAGAGCTGTCCGCATGCAAATGGCAATGGTCGTCCGATCGCCGTTTCACTTCCTCCTCCACCTCGTCGGCGTCGTTAGGGTTCCATTGTTCTTGAGATCTTTTCCTCGCCTTCTCCTCCTCCTTCCTCGTCTCTCTCCGACGATTGCGACGGAAGAAAGCGTACGAAACGCGAGCGACGGATTCCACACCTCTTCCTCCTCCTCTTATTGCTTTTATTACTATTTTTAAAAATAACAACAACTCGGACCATTTTTTTTATAAAAAAAATAGTAGGATAATTAAGACTAATTTGGAAAGGTATTAGTTCGTCCACTCGCGTGATCTGAGCCGTTCATTCTTCCGAATCGGACGGTGAATTCGCAAACCTCGGAATCCGACGGCAGAGATCTCGACGAACCGCGCGATTACATCGAGGTAGTCAATTTTTTTTCCCGCGACGTCGAGATCTAAGTGTCGAAATTACCCCTTGAAGGATCTCATATTTACCCGATATCCCGCGCTGGTGTCAACCTGTGAGGGGATAAGAAAAGGGTGTCGGAGACATTTGGGAACCTAAAAAAAGTTTTAAAAAAATATTAATACAAAAAAACCCGGTCTGTAATTTCCTGGAAGTCCGGAGGGGTAATTCGGGTAGAATGGTAAACAATTTCTGATGGTGGGGAAATGACTTGACGGTTTCACCCTCGCATCACTATCAAATTACCAAATAGAGACGACGAGGCAAAATAAGAGAGCATCGGACGGCTGTGCCCTTCCCATCGCCGAAAGGGAGGAGTGACACGTGGCAGGATTCGATTCGTTCGGACAGGGTGGGGACAGAGGTTTAAAGTTCGTCAGATGGATGGCGTGATCGATCACGTGGACGAAGTTTGGATGTTCCCGCGGAGGACGAGTCCAATCGTGTTCCCGGATCTGCGATTGGACGGAACGACCTCGCGCGCGGGAGGTGTTCTGCTCGTGTTTCTTGCTCCCGAGGGTGATCTTACCGCGCTCGTAAAAGGCGTCCATTGGCCCACGTGGACGAGTGGGACCATCGTAATTTATTTTGAAATGTGCCAGCCATTAATTATTATCACCAACTGTTGGTAGAGATGGCAAAAGCAAAGCAAATTTTTTTTTTTTAAATTCTCACTATAATTTTTCAAATTCTTTTTTCTGATTAATTTATGTCATTTAAAAAAATTATATATATATAAAAGTTGAACAAAGTAGAATAAAAAATATTCGGAAAAAATATCTTTAATATCACATTCAAAATTTATCATTTATTATTATTTATTTTACTCCTATTTATTTTAACAAATCTTTGCCCAAAATACATTCACAATAAACTTAGTCATATTTATATTGACACTCTATCTTTATTAATACTTATCATTTTTAACAAAAAAATTATTTCTATTTAATTAGTTCATTACAACTAATTATTTATTATTATATTATTTATCTAATTTCTTAGCCATACGTTATAATAATTTATTCTGATGATATCATATATTTTTTTATGAGCGCATATTACAGTATTTTCCTATTAAGAGTGTGTTATACTTTTTTTATCAAAATAATATATAGGATGTAAATATATATTATTCATACATGTCATCTTCTCGGTAATATTTTTCACATCTTATAATTTATTTTGATAAAAAATATTATGCACTCCCTTATCATTAAGATATGTACTAATCAAAATATATTCATGCATTTGCATTACTTTTAAAGATATAACTTATTATTTATTTAATAACCTTGACATGTTTCGTCTTTTGGTTTATTTGAGTAAATATTTGAAATATAGATTAAATTTACTCATAACCACTAATTCATCAAATGATGATTTATTTTAAAAAAATGAATTTAAATCACATTAAAAATCATATAAATAACATATATAGCATAATGATTTATAATTAGTTGTAATAAAGTAGATACATAATAAAATGTTTGCTTTTTCATAAAAAAATATGTGGTATTAATAGAAAAAAAGAGTCAGCAATCATATAATTTATATAATATCATAATAAATAACTAGTTATAGTGAAGTAAAGAAGTAGTAATACAGATTTTATCTTTTTAATAAAAAAATTCTGGTTAGTATTAATAGCGATATAGTATTAATATAAATGTGACTATATTTTTTTTAGATATGTGACAACATTTTGAGTTATTTGTATTAACATAGAATAAATTCAGTGTAACTTTTCTAATAAATTCAATCTAGACCTCTCTCAAAAAAGTATTGCACAAACCACCGAAAGAACTAACATTTTTTTTATATATTAACACACACACACACACATATATATATATATATATATATATATATATATATATATATATATATATATAAGCAGCTAGTAAATAATTAATGGATCCTATATATATAAGGGTGAATCATATGAGCTAAACTGTCGCATCAATATGTTGCTCAGCATGTTAATGAATCATGCATGTGATTCCTTAGTTAAATCAAGATACTTAACTAAGGAATATCTCCAATTAATGGGGGCAATAATAAATCCATTCACTAATACATATAATGTGATATCGTTTTCCTGATTCTACACTTCACTGCCTGGTATGACAAGTTGACAACCCTTCTCAACTAATTATATAAGAATGTGGCCATCTTTTTTATTTTCTTTTCCCTTTTTGCCAAAGCTACTGCACATTAATGTATGTCAATAAATGTGGGACGCGAGATTCTTGCCGAGTTTCCAAAGTAAAGTGAGAGTAGTAGTATACAAGTCCAATATCATCACAAGGAGGCCATGTCTTTCTGCCGACAGCCATCAGTAGAGCATAGGGCCGGCTTAGGGAACACTTGCAATAAATAATAATAATAATAATAATAATAATAATAATAATAATAATAATAATAATAATAATAATAATAGGATTTAATGATG
>LTAE01000015.1:125410-177390 GCA_001647135.1 Pontederia paniculata
CTCTCTCTCTCTCTCTCTCTCTCTCTCCTCTCTCTCTCTCTCTCTCTCTCTCTCATTTGATGTTTGTGTTGTTGATGCTTAGCATGATCAATAGGAGTATATTGATTTAGAAAAATGCAATAAACTTTTTTGACTTCATATGCCAACATAACATAAATGAATTTTAAATATATAAGATGGCATTTCTAACAATTTAAGCTTGAGATATGCAAATATATATAAAAAGATACTGAACATTTCAGCAGTCTTTTTTTTCAATATTTTCTCTTGATTCACTTGGTATGTCATATATCAATATTATAAATACAAAGATGTATCGAGAATATAAATATAGAGATATTTTTTTATAATAATTTAAGGTTTGAAAAATAATAATGAATCTTCGGAATTTAACACCCTATTCAAAAAAGAATAATTCTATAAGATTACCTAAGGATATATTTTTTGCTTATAAAGTAAATACTATTATAATAGAGAGATATACTATTGTTTTTTTTTTTTGTTAGGAACATGTAACGTGGCCTCTTATATATCTTCATCATGCAGGCAGAAAGAAAAGGAGGGGGAGACATGACATATATGATATATGTAATCATGATATGAAGAAATGTTGGTATGATGATGAATAGATGGAAGAAGCACTTTGTGTTCTCATCATGCATCACTAATTCCCCTCCTTCCAATGTGACAGGAGGAATCGGCCATGCATCATGCATGTGGTGTTTTGTTGGTCATGCATGCATAAATTATATAAATCACATATTATTTTATATAAATGTGCATAATTAATGTTGACTAATTAATAATGCTATCCTTGTTATTAACTTTGAAATTGAGAAAAGTTGCGTTAATTCAATTTGAGGAGAAGAAAAAAAAATCATGGACTTTATTGGCAACAATAAAAAGATGCAATTTTTTTCTTATAGAAATGGTTTAAAAGTGCTATTATTGTTTTCAACATTTATGTCACCCATTATAAAAAAACATTGTTCAGGTTATATTAGTCTAGTAATAAAATACGTATATGCTGATGTGGCAAATCCATGTCATTGCCATGATTACTGATAATATTAGAATTAACAACCTAATAAGATAGAATAAAAGTGTATGATATTTTTTGTTTTCTTTAAATGAGAATACAATGTTAATTTTGATGTCAAATATATTTTTTTAGTTAATACTATTAGTGATGTGGTATTGGCACATCACTAAAATTAAATATTTTATTGGTCTAGAAATTTAGATACTATTTTTTCAAAAGACGAGTAAATAAGTAAAACAAAAGTTGAATGATTAAATAATGACCTCCCATGTTTTAAATTCAACAAAAAATAGGTTACTAAAGTTGGCCCATGGGGTTAACCGGAAACATAATGACCCCAAAAGGGAAAAAAACAGAGGAAAAACATATTGACATATAAATCGTTAGTTTTTTTTTTTTATTTTCACTTGATGAGGATTAAGTTGTTCACATATTCGTCAAACTTAATTAAAAGCTTGCTTTCAATTGGTTTAGCTATGCGATGAACAATAAATGATATGGAATCTCAATTGTTCGTTTATAACTTATAAACCGGTAATTGTATCAAGCATTTAACACTATTTTTATATCGGATAAAAAATTGGTTCATTATCTTTAAAAGTCAATCTTTAGTAAAAAAAAACAATTTACCACTTGCTGACATTGTTAAGTTATCATTAAAATTTAAGATATTATTTAATAATAGTGATAATATAAAGTTTTATTTTACCTGAAATAATTCTTAATTTTAATACAATTTTGCTTAGTTTTATTATTATTATTATTATTATTATTATTATTATTATTATTATTATTATTATTATTATTATTATTATTATTATTATTATTATTATTATTATTATTATTATTATTATTATTATTATTATTATTATTATTATTATTACTTGATGAGTATTGAGTGTTTCAAATTCATGTTCCAACGGTAATCATTTTAATCATGTTAAAAACTCGCTTTGAATTGCGATTTAGCTCTCCGACGAGCAAGACATGATACAAAGTCTCAATTCTTCGCTTCTTAAGTCATTCATAGGATTAAGTCCTTAGCATTTTGTTTTTTTTAAAAAATAAGGTAAGGATGTTGGATTATTTTAAAACACTTTGATTATTGATTCATCTCAAAGATGATTTTTAAGCAATGATTCATTATCTACCTCATCGTATATAATCCATCTATCTGAATATCAACATATAAAATTTTAAACTTGCATTAGTATCCTTACATCTCATTGTAGCTTTTTTGTTTGATAAATATAATTTGCTTGGGTCAAACTTATTTAACAAGCAATTGTTATTTTTATTTTGTTATGGATCGATGCTCCGTATTGTGACCAACTTACTCTAAGATGATCTTCCGTGTAAAAGAGACTTGTGTCTCGAAAATAAAGTCATTTTCATAGCCCTTTTTGAAAGTGCCCTCAAGCACTTTCACAAGACGCTCCAAACAACTTCATTTTTAGTGCATTGTGTCTGAACATTTCATTGTCTAAACTTTTAAACTGATTAAAAGAGCTTGTCTAAATGCCCAATTCGCATGGACGCCGCACGTGATCGTGTCCTAACTAAAGGTCTCTGACAATTGATCCAATTTAATCGTGAATTTAATTCATATTTCATGTAAGAACTATTTATCATTCGTAAAAAGAATTTAGGTACTCCAGTTCATGAATTAAATGAAATAAAAAAGTAAAACAAGTATATTTAATGTAATCCTAAATTCCTACTTCTAGGATTTCGAGTCTCAAATTCATATTACTCATGCTTCACCCACCCGATATTCAAACCTCGTATAAGTCATTCACCATTTTCTAATAAGTAACGAGAACAAAAAAATTAAAATTTGAAATGGGTTTAAGAGTTAAAAAAATTGAAATGAGTTTAAGTCATTCATCATTTTCTAACAAGTAAAAAAGAAAAAAAGATAATTAAGTTTGATTGATACACCTAAGTAGCAAGAGTGTGTCTCAGATTGAGGGACCGAGAGCTAGTAGTCCCGAGTTTAAGTCCTGAGTTACTAATTTGATCATAGAAGTATTGTTTTACTTTTTATCTCAATTTCGAATTAGTCAGATGCTAATAATCCCGAATATCGAGAGTCCAAGGGTAAAAAAAGAAGAAAAATATTAAAAATAATTTGTTGATTTGTTACATTTGGGCCGTGGGTCTGGTATTATTTATTTTCTGTATTTGGGCCAACTATGTTAGATTAGGCCTCCTGTATATAGCCCATGTAAATTTTAAACAGGAGTTTAATAGAAAAAAAGGAGGATTTCCATATTCTTCTTTCCTCTGTAAATTAGTTTCATCATATTATTAACAACGATTTTTTCATCCTTTTAGATTTTATCCTTATATTTAAATTATTATTTATATAAAATATAAAACTAACATGGTTTTCTTTCCTCTGTAAATTAGTTGCATCATATTATTAGGAACCGATTTTTTTTATCCTTTTAGATTTCATCCTTATATTTAAATTATTATTTATATAAAGTATATAATTAACATCTTCTATATATATATATATATATATATGCATCACTCCTCGTGTGGCCCTCTTTTTTGGCCGCCTCCCTTCCACAAAACCATAAACCTTCCGCAACGCTTCACGAAAGAACCGATCGACCAAGAAAAGAAGGAAGGGGTCACCGCTCCGCCGCCATGGCCGGAATCCACCGCGCCACCTCCGCCGCCAGATCTCTCTCCCGGACGATCGCGGCCGCTTCTCAGCATCGGCGCCGGGCGTTCGCCGCGGCCGCTCTGGAGGACGTGGCGTACTGGACGGAGTGGGAGGACGAGGAGGCGGCGGCGTCGGCGGAGCGCGATCGGCGGCGCAGGGGATCTGCGGGGGTCCCCTTGACCGGAGCGTTTGGGGATCAGGGAGCGAGGGGAGTGCAATGGGTGTTTATGGGGAGCCCCGGCGCAGAGAAGCGCGCATACGCCACGCGCGTGGCGGAGCTGCTCGACGTCCCGTACATATTCATGGGCGCCCTCGTCAGGAAGGAACTCCACGCAAGCTCTGGTATCTACAAGAAGGTTTGGCTCGCTCTACTGGTTCTCCCATTGAAAACATCCTTATATATCTCATTTATGGATGCCATACCTACAAATTTCTGCCATTTCTCATGAATTTGATCAGAATGCCTGTTTAATTTGTGAATTTCATTAGAAATTTTGGCTTTTCATCATAGAATTGGAACTAAAAAAATGTCACATGTTGGGGATTCTCCTGCCCTTGGTGGTTGATTTGTGAACATTGCTTGTATGACTTGTGCATTATGGTTTCGTTTATTGGGGGATCACATGAGCAGCACTGTATTTTGCCTTTAATAAGGATATGTCCGCACTGCATTGTTAGTGTTATCTACGGGGATTATTTGCGTTGGAGTTTTCCAATAGAAATCCTATGCATCAGAAATTTTATGGAAACTCCGTTACTATGTGCTTATTGGTTCAAAATGTATAAGCCAACTGTATGCCTTACTATGGTTGTCGAATTTCCATAATGATTTGTACACTGTTATATTGGCTCTTCAAATTGTGTGCTTCTTTAGATTGCAAGCGCCATAAACGAGGACAGATTGGTTCCAGAAGATATCATATTTGGATTGTTGTCAAAAAGGCTTGAGGAAGGATGGCAGAAAGGTGAATCTGGTTTCGTTCTTGATGGGATTCCCCGCAATAGGATTCAAGCGGTAAGTACTTGCAAAGCTTATTGGTTTTGGTTGGAAAGCACATAAACTTTCTGAATTGTTAGTTATTGATAGCTTTACCTTGTAACTGATTTTTTTTTTCACGAAAAAATCAAGATGATAGTTTTTCTTATTGCTCTTGTATTGTATTGCTAGAGGAATAACCTTGTCCTATGTCTGGTAATATACTCTGGAACTTTAGTTCTATCTTTGCGAATCGTTCAAATATCTTTCACTGTTCTGGGATTAATTTGTCTTGTAATTCAGTGGAAAATAAATACATAAAGAGTTTGATGCTCACAAAGTTCTATCCATCTATCCATATGGAATTAGATTTTCAATATGATTTTGAGTTATAAGCTGTAAAATAGTTACACAATTTATTTTGTGGGACATAAGTAGTTGCACGATGGGAAATCACATTAATCAAATATCATACTCAGTTATCTTAATTGTATCTATTTCAGGAAATCCTTGATCAAATAACAGAGATCGATCTAGTTGTCAATTTCAAAACTGTGGAAGACTGTTTGGTGAAGAAGCACTGTGGTCTTCCTGTTTGTTCATACTGTGGGAAGGCTTATAATGCTAGCAATTCAGAATCTACAAGCACAAATCCATGTTTGGGTACGCGGACTCGACATGCTCAGTTGAAATCCTCCACTGTTATAGATCTCAAGGAGCTGCACATGGATAAATTGCATTCCTACTCCGAGCAGGTAGATCCACATCCTCCATCACATAACCATCTTTATGTCATTTTATAAATCTGTACTGTTACATTTACATTTGAATGTAGTTGGTTCCACATTTTATCCCAGCTCATCTTTCACTTGATTATTATTGAATATTTTTTTGTCAGACAAATTCTAATTAGTTATAATGAATTGTGAAAAACTATTTGTGTACCCTTGTCCTCATGAAGTTGTATCTCCCATGCAATATGTCATTTTCCCCTCATCTTATGTGTATGCCATTTCCTTCTATTTTCGCTATCATAGCAACTTCTTGACTCTTCCCCATTTGTTATAGATCTCATTGACCGCATATCCTCACGCATGGTCCATTACGTCACTTTCAATTTCTTCTTTCTATTTTTTCTTTAAGTGATGACCACATATCCTGGAAATGTTCATAGAGGAAACTAGCTCGTAGGTGAACTGGTTGGGATTGTAAATCCTCTTGTAGAGGAAGGAGTTCAAGTCCCATGTAGGACAAATTTATTTCTGTTTATCTTTCTTTGTACTATGCTTGTGAGCCTCTCTTTATACATGAAAAAAAAGTATTCCATAGAGAAGATGGCTTGTGTAAATGGTTTATAGTTTATAGATGAAGGCCTCTTTGTGTGAGATGCTAACGAAGAACTAATTTTCTCTTTGATGGTTCACGAGTGAATTACGCAATCCTCAATCGTGATGATAGACAGACTTATTGCTAACATGGTTTCTCACATTTTAATGATGATGCCAGTGCAAACTTTGTATTATATGACAAATGATTACTAGTTAGTTACATGAAACTAATATAAAATTTGTGTATGAGTTATTAATGATCCCAGTTCCGATTGGGATACGCCTGTTAGTCTGATGTCCCTATTTAAACTGTTTAAATATGAGGGTAGATTGAGTCAGAGAAATCTAGGCTGAAACCTGGTCGATGGTTCATGTTTAGTCATTTGAGTCAGACCATTGGTAGATGAGGCAATAATGCAAGTGATATGGCAGCATCACGTCAATACCTCACTCAGTTCAGTCAACCGAGGATTTTAAGGACAAGTGCAAATTAGAGGATGGTGAATGAGATTTGATCTTAAATTATATTTTATTAGTGTTTATGTGAATTGTTCTGCGTTGCTGAATCTGTTCAATTGATTAATTTATCTTAGACTCAATTTAAATCTTCATACGGAACAACTGACAGATCATAAAGACTCAGACTAATGCACATGATTCTTGACTCAGGGTAACCTGCTGGAAGAATACTACAAGAAGCAGAAAAAGCTTATAAATTTCCAAGTTTCTGGCGGCTCAGGAGATACTTGGCGTGGGCTCTTAGCTGCTCTACACCTCCAGGACATAGATGCTACGAGTTCTTCTCACAAGCTCACGACATGAGTGTCTGATCTCCATGGAATTCGGTTGCGAAACTACCGGTTCTGCAATTTTTTTGCTATCTGCGGCATTTAGTCGTTGATTTCGAAGAGCTATAGTTGAGTCTTTCTGGTATGGTTCATTTTTGTATGTAAAGCGATATTGTGGACGCGTTTCTGTACTTAAGCCCTTGATGAGGAAAATTATTCCTCTATCTAAAAGATAACTCTTTTTTTCTTTTCTTTACAAGGTCTGATAGAGGACCATGTAAAGCCGAAAACACTGAGTTGAAATTAAAGGATAGAACCGTATGAAATTTTTAGGCAGTGGAAACCTAAAAAATAAGTGACCCTGCCCTTTGTTATCAACTGCTTGATACGAAAAGTTCATGTTGTGTGGTACCATGCAATGCTGGTTGTAAGATTAGGTCTGATAAATTGTCTGATGACTTTTTATTACAAGTTTTCAGTTTTGCTTGTAACCCTTATTTATTTTATAGTACTTCATCACTTTTGTTCTATCAGGAAATCTTTGTTTAAATGCATGAACTTAAAATATATACACAAACTCCTCACTAAGAGATTTCTCCCAGCTAAAAAAGATTAATAAAACTGTAAATCATCTTTAAAACAAAATAAATAACAAAGATTAAATTCGAAATTATTTGGTCTTGCTGTATCCTTACTTTCTAGTTAGCTAAAAATATTTATTCTAAGAGTTAGTATATTTTGATTTTAATTTTTCATCTAATAATAATAATAATAATAATAATAATAATAATAATAATAATAATAATAATAATAATAACGTTCCATGCACGTTCTAATAGGAAGCCGTGTCATCTTCAACTCCACCAACCAGCAGCCATTTGAATTCTCACCCGATCACAAGACCAAAATCATAACATCTTTTACCAACGAAAAACAAAGATCTCTCTCTCTCGCTCTCTCTCTCTCTCTCTCCCTTTCTCTCTAATTAAATAATTAAGTATAAATGAATAAATTGCATAAAAACTCGAAACTTCACATGATGCATATTTAGGCTAAACTTATTTTTATCTACAAAATCATAAACTTTTAAGATAGTTACAGATTGAGTCTCCATTATAATTTTGTAGAAAAAAAATTAAATATTGACTCAAACAATTGTCACATAAATAAAAGGATGTCATATCACGAACTTTTAAACTGATATTAAAAAAAATTAAATATTAACATTTTTTATTCATTAACGGATTGTCAAAATCAACCTTAACTTATTTAGAAAAAAAAATATTGTTTTGTCTTTTCTAATATTTAAAAAAAAAATAACATCCAATTATGCAAGTGGCAATTACTGAGTAAATGTTCATTTTTTTTTTCTTTTCAAAGAATCATAATGGGGCTTATACTTGTAACCGAGTTAAAAATGGATGCTTTTTTTAGATGAAACTAACACTTTATGCTACCTCTACAACAAATATAAAAAAAAAAGAGATTCTTACATGTAAAACGGATGCACGTAAAGTTTCCATCTGTTCATATGTAGCAGAAGCTTGCATGCTATATATCTCCAACAAAAGAAATGATTAATTTCGTAGGCCAACAAAACTTTACACTTGCAACTCGAATGTTTGGTTGCTGTGCATGCATGTTGACCCGGCCGACGAACAAATAGTATATTTTGCTAATTTACATATAAGATCAAAACCTATATATATTGCTAATTTACATTGTATAATTTGAACATATATAATTCGATCAAGTAAAAAGAATCCCCGATCGATCTCATTCCCATGATCTCCTCCTATTCGATAGCCATATAATTAATTAAGTCTTCTTATCATCATTCATCTTGAGCGGGCACTTCTGCGTCTGATAGCCGTGGGGCTTATGGGTGCAGGAGGACACTGCCGATGGAGGCACAGGGCCCTTCGGAAGAGCCTCCCTAAACTCCCACAACCTCGAAGGATCGACCGCATGTTTACCGGCGCCGCGGCCGACGACCGGAGCCATAGGAACGAACCTCGCAGGTCGAGCTGCAGCCGATGGTACCAGGAGCTGCTGTGAGATAAGCATCATCAGAGCTACAAGGGCCAGACAACTTCTGATCAGAGAATGAGACATAGCTGTTGAGAGAGAGAGAGAGAGAGAGAGAGAGAGAGAGAGAGAGAGAGAGAGAGAGAGGTTGGTGTGTTGAAGGTGCATGTGTCGTGTACTCAGGCATATATATATATATATATATATATATATACATGAAGAGATCGATATATGGAAGGTAAGTTAATTGATTAGTGGATAAAAAGTTGATCAAATTAGGCAGCTAATGAAGAGTTGGGCGGGTGTTTGAATTAATGTGGACTTTGGAGTTTGGACGTGGTTTCCGGGGGTTACAAAGTGGACGGCAGGCAACCTCCTCCGACCAAATTGCCGCAAATCCAAAGGATGACCATATATATTTATTATATATGTTAGGCCTCCATATTGAACTTGAACATTATAATTACGCACCTCCAAAATATTTGCATATCCGTCGAAATAGTAAACCGAATCATTGTATTTGACGAAGTAGTAGTAGATTCGGATATGTGATATGATTTATATGTGCATTCAACAATAAATAGTTGAATGTTCTTTTTAACATTTTAGTCTATTCAATAACCCTAAATATTATATATAGAGGGGGTGAAAAAGAAATGTGTAGCGCACTTGTACATAAAGTGTAGTTACTTTCTATGCAAATGAATAATGTTCAATTTTTTTTGTACAAATAGTATCGTTACTTTCTGTTGCACTATACGCACTACATTAAAAATGGACTACACGCTCTCTGCCATATATATATATATATACGCATGCATACATGAATTAGTAATATTTTTAATCTAATGATTTAAAATATAAATAATTTATATCATCATTGAATTAAATGATTCTGATTCAAAAATATTGAGGGCGTGCATACACAATATTTGTGCATGATATATATATATATATATTATTCATATTTGTGACACCCAAAATAGAGATAATAAAACTTAAATCCATGATTTAATTTGTTAGTATTTGACCTAATTAATAACCAATGGTTGGTGACAACTCATATCGATTGAATTGAATTATGCCACGTATGCATGTAAAATTGATCAATCGAATTTTATCTCTCCCACTGTCCGATCGAGAGTCGACGTATTACCTTTTTTCCCTTTCAATGAAAAAGAAAAAAGAAAAAAAAGTTAACTTCCGGCTAATTTACTAAATAGTGCTAATGAAATATATATATATATATACACATATATATATATGTGTGTGTGCGCACGAGTAATGTGTTATTTCTCTCTCCATACATGTTAAGTCGGAATTTCTTTTTTTTTCCACTATAACGGCCTAAAACCTTGGTTACGAAATTAATTAAATAATTAAAGATAGGAAAGTCGTTCGTTTTGAAATGGTCGAAGTCGAATCCTTTGGTTGCCGGTCGGAGTCGCTAGCAAGCGATAGAGATTTCATGGTTAGACCGGCATCGCAAACTATCTTGTGTTAAATGTCGTTTGACTCCATTAAATTCCATCTTCTTCTTCCATCATGCACTTACAACTATTCTTCAATCCTTATATGTGTTTTCTTGGGTTTTGACTGAAGAATTATTGTTCGATGAATAATATTTATTTACTTTAATTATTGTTTAAAAAAATAATCATCTATTTTAGTTGAATAATTATTTTTTTAAAAAATAATTGTTCATTATCATAATTATTTTAAAAAAAACAACTCTGTTTAGTAAAATAAAGTAGAATCACTTTTTATTTTATCATTCTTTATTTGTTTATCAAGCATTTCCTAAGTCATTAGTCAGTTGGTAAAATTTAAGAAGAAATCAAGAGTTATTCAATTTTTTTTTTATTCTCATGAGTATAAATTAAGAGATTAACGGAGGTGCATAGCACTTTTACACTGCACTTCATAAACTTTTGAATTAATTTTAAATTAATAATTAAATTTAATTATCCTATTATTTTAGTTAGATTAAATTCAATCATTGATTTAAAATTAATCAAGATATATTTCATGGAGTACAGTTAAAAGTGCTATAAACTCTTATTTTTCTCATAATTTATACATAATTTTATTAAGTTAAATTAAATTAAAATTTATTTTTTAAAAAAATATATATTTCTGAAACTAATATATAATTCAATATACTTCAACATGTGCAATATATATGCTTTCTTACGTCGTTGCGAAAAATTATAGCAGATGACTAAGAGCCCTCCACATCCTTAGGACATCGATTGGCTGATGGAGTTGAAATATACAATTATTATTATTATTATACACTTTAATTCTCAAATCTTAAAACACATCTTTAAAATTCAAAAGTCAAAACCGTTGAAAAAAGAGGTAGATTGCGTTTGACCGGAAGGGTTGAGATTTGACTTCAAAACATGTGACGCGGGCGCGTTGACCAGATCTTGTCGGGTTCCGCGGGGTTGGAGTGGGGACCATCAAATCGATGGTCCGAGTCAGCATGACATGATGACATGTCACACCGGTAAAAAAAGTTGCGGCATTTTGTCGGCGTCGACCGGTTCCACACGTCGACGTGTGCACGTTATAATTAATTAATTAATTAGTTAAAACAGGTAGTTTTTTTTAATAAATATATAAGTGGCTGATTTAAAGAATTAAATGAGTAATTGCGGAGTGGATTAACGGGACATTTGATGATTATATGGTGAATATATATAATACTTGATTAAATTTATTAAGCGATTCATAAATGATTAATCTATACTAATTTTATAGTTTTAAAATATTATAAATAATTAAATTATTAAAATAATCCAAATGATCATGATTGACTTAATTCCGCTGAAGTATTTCGAAATTACCTCTTAATCACCCTAAATTTTAATTCTTTGTAGTATAAGAAAGAGCAATTACTTTCTTTAACACGTAATACTATGACAAGGAATTCCTTAACTAAAATAATTTAAAAAATAAATTATAGAAGAATAATTGAGATGAAGTTATTTTTTTATTGGTTGTATTTTTTTATGATTGATCAAATATTAAAAAATGAGAAATTAATTTTTTTTCCACCACAACAATACTTCTAACTAGTTGAGCTAGTGTGTTGATCTATTTGATATTATCAATAAGCAAAGTTGAGTGTATGTGCATACTCGACAATCAAATAATTATTTATTTTATCAAATTCATTAAGAGAAAAAAAAAAACATTTACTATGAATTGATTCGTCGGTGCCCTGAAGGAACAACGAGGAATAATACCCATCTAAACCACATTTCTGACATATGTTCTCTTAAATAATTTTTTCTTTCTTTTTCTTGTTACAAAACTAAATAGAAAATTAAAATAAAACATGAAAATTTTGTATAACATAAATTATATTAATCATTTTTTAGAAAATATCAGTCAATAAATTATATGTTATTATGTTCAGTCATGAGTACATTTTTTTAGCGGTTATAGATTATATGATTATTTTTATACGTATTTAAAGTAATGTTCACGTAACACTATCCTCGATCCAAATATGTTAAATATTAAGTTCATATTGACTCTTTATTTTATTTTAGAAATTTTAATATAAAACATATTATACTTATTGATTATTTATATTTTCAAAATATAAAATATGTCATAATAAAAAATAAGCTGATCATTTTGTTCTTTTCAATAGATACCTAATCATTATATAACTTAATAACTTAATCATTATATTACCAAATCATTTATGTTTCTTTTCTTTCGTGATATTGAGGCCTTTACTATTGACGACATCGGTATAAGAGGAAGAAAGCACGAGAGGTGGCGGAGAAAACAAATGGAGTCGAGCATGAGATCGACGGCCGAAAGGAATAAAGCATTTTAAGGCGTTATTATTATTATGTTAATGTGTGTGTATATATATATATAACTTTTAAAGTTTTGTTCTTTTTCCTGATTTCAATTATTTTTAGAACGAGTTTAAAGAAAATAGGCTATTCTACTTATTAAATTAATAAGATCTTTTTTTAAGAATAAATATATGGATTATAATTAATTATGTTCAAATATGTGGTTCAATTTAACATGTGGTAGAAAATATTATTTTCATCTGAGGAACGAGGGCTTGTCTCTACTCTGATTCACCCCCTGGGTAGTATGGAGTCTAAAAGCAAGAATCAGAGCAGAGACGACAGGCAATTATAATCAGTATGTATTTAAACAGTTATACATTTTGTTAAAAAATTATATATATATATATATATATATAGGATTATTTTTTTCTTTTTCCTTTTAAAGTTTTGTTCTTTTTCCTGATTTCAATTATTTTTAGAACCAATTTAAAGAAATTAGGCTATTCTACATATTAAATTAGTAAGATCTTTTTCAAGAATAAATATATGGATTATAATTAATTATGTTAAAATATGTGGTTCAATTTAACATGTGGTAGAAAATATTATTTTCAATTATAATCAGTATGTATTTAAACAGTTATACATTTTGTTAAAAAATTAACATTTATTACTATTATTAAAATAATATTTTCATATCTAGTATTTCTTATGTTTTTGGACTTCAAGGTCCTTGCAGAGGTCTTACCATTTCTTTGAATAAAATTGGAGTTGAACGACTTGAAATTTTTTTGCATTTGAAGGATTGCAGTTATTCGTTGAAAAATCAATATTTTGCATCATTGCATTTATATTTATACAATTTAAAAACTTAAGTTGTTACATTTTGACTAGTTGAAAGTAAATAGTCGAAGAAATATCTATCAGAATTGTGGATTATTGTCAATTTTGCCCTTAAACTTTAATAACTAATTATTTTCCTCAACTCTAAACAGCCATTTTCTATGTTAATTATTTTTTAAAAATATTAATTACATTTTGTGCTTTAAATTTTTTTCTAAATAAAAAATATGGGTCACCATGTAATTTTAATTTGGATTATTTTCATTTATTTTTGGAATTGTAGATTATCACTTCGATCTTATATTTCAATATTATCTAATTATTTCAAACAATTTCACTCGATATGACTCAGATTATTATTTTGTTTATTTTAAATTATAAAACTATATTTTTACTATTCATTAGGATTATCTCTTGTTCATTTTAAAAAATAATATAAGGAACAAAATTAGTCCTCATTATGATTAAAATGCAATAGGATACACCGAGTCAAAACATTGATTTCCTTGAAACCTAGAAAATGCAAGCACGAAATTTCATTTCATAACAATCAAAGTCTAATGATTAAAATTAACCAAAAAAATTCTAATGATTAAAATTTCATTTCATAACAATCAAAGTCTAATGATTAAACATGACCAAAAACTTTCTAATAATTAAAATGGTTACAGTAGAGAGAGTATCTGAATCCTAGTACTAGGGGCCTGAAATCATTACATTCATCTGTTATGAGAGGTGTGAAGGTGCTTTTGCCCAAAACTGGAAGCCATAGTAACAAATACAGATCATATATGTACATCAGAGGCTAAATCTTTCTGAACAGATCTATTTAAGAAATATGCCGTGATAATAAGATAACAAAAACTAGGTTACATGCTAACCGAAGAGAAGAAAACGCCGGAACTCTGTCGACGCCAAGGTAATGCAGTTGAACAAATACTGCGGATCGGTCAACAAGTGTATGATCAATAGGTATATTGAGGATTAAATCTCCTCCTGCCCTCACGCTTGTAGTAGGGAGTTTCATCAACCGTCCTCCTCACATACTCCATGAAAGGCTGGGGTGTACGTGGGGATGACTGAAGGTCTGGTAAAGCTGCAGGCCTTGATGGTGGAAGCCTGCTTGGTCTGTCGAGCAACCTCAGGAAGATAAAAACTGTGATTATGAGCAGAAGAGCACATATTATAACTGCAAACCATGAGATACCACCCATTCCTGATGGTGCAAATCCACCTCCAGGTTCATGGTAAACATCGATCTCCATTCTCTGACCTGTGTAGCCATTAAAATGTCAATAGCTATCTTTTTTTTAGTAGTAATCAATATCCATTTGTAAGCGTGCCATCAGATGATTCTTCTTTACTTTGAGCCTAAACAATATTGTGACAAATAACACAAAGCAATATTTAATCTTATTGAAGAGACACGAGAGGTGATGACCATGGAATTAATTGATTATTTCATGCCAGTTACATATTCACAATTGTATTCAGGCACCAGACTCGAAATATCTATCTGATCTTATTGAAGAGACACAAAGAGGTGATGACCATGGAATTTATTGTATATTTCATGTCAGTTCCATATTCAAAACTGTATTCAGGCACCAGAATCGAAAGAAAAAACTGAGCTGGTTTACACAAACTAATGCAGTCATCAACACCAATAAGAAATTGAATCATATGGAATAATTAATTGTCAATTTGCAAATCATTCTGATTTTGTTGCTGTATCATTTCAACAAGTGGTGAATGGCTTTGGGAATTATGCAGAACAAGATCAAGGTTACGTACCATTGGCAGGAAGTGTAATAGTAATTCTATCTCTGAATTCTTGACTTTTAATGACTTTAACCTGAAGCATAAACATATCACTTAAATCTCATTTCAGAACAAATACAGCACACATAGTAATAGCTACGACTATCAACTCACCTCGTATTCAGCATATCCAGCAAAACCATAGCTGACTATCATGAAGGGACTGATTGATAATAGATGTTTAGCTTTCCAGTTTATCTCAACGTCTAGAAAAAGTAAATAAACACATAATAAACACAAGCCTACTATGGTGTTTACCAAGAAAATAAAGAAGAAAAGAAATTTGCAGAGCACCTGTATTTCCCATGACCCTTATCACGCTTCTATTGGCAGTTGGAGTCATACTAAGCTGTGTATGAAAGATTATAACTTGGTAAGAACAAAGAGAATTACTTGCTTTTGGTCATGAATCCTGAAGTAAGAATTGAACATTATGTAATTTTTACAACCTTCCCAATATTTGCCACGGTAAATCCTCCAACAAGTAATGCCCGTGCAGAGGCACTGACATTTGGGAATCTTTTCATTGTTGCAGTGACAGAAACATACATGATCTTTTGGCTGCTAGAACCATCTTCTGATCTCATATCTGACTTGGACATAAAACTGAGCAACTGTTCTGGAGAGTGCGGAAAGAAGAGGCAAAAGGCATTTCTGGTAATAGGATCAATCCATGGCTTCGTATATCTGTGTCAAAAAAGCGGAACGAACAAAAGATTAGATAGAATCATTTTAGTCTCACATACAGATCAAGTACAGCAGCCGTAATACCTACCCAATAAAAGAGGGTTCAACGTGGCAATCAAATGGGACATCCACATGAGTTCCAGCAGCCTCGAACTTCTTTTCCAAAGGACTGCTCATGAAGAAGAGAAAGTACAGCATGCAAGGAGAACATAAGTGAACACAAATGGAGATGAGAAATACAGACCGAATTTCCCTTTTACGACAAAGAAGAGAGAGACATTGATTTGACGTGATAACAAATATTCATAAACAAGTATGCATGAGGTCCAAGAGGGGATGGAGGGCAAACCTAAATTTTACAGAGAACATATAACCTTGGGTTGGGAATAGAACGTTTGTCAATGTCTCTTTTGGTGCATCAACTATTATTTGGTTCAGTTTCATCACACTGACTGATGTTTGCAACTTCATATTCGAGTCATGAAAAATAACTGGTCAAAATACATGTCATTCAGAAAGCATTAGATTGAAACACAAAAGAAACAAGTTGCACTGTCAAAAATGACATTACCTTGAGCCGTACCCTCACCAACGGCATAACCTTCACCAGTGATCCTATTTATTGTTAGAACACTGTCATTGCCACTTAACCACCTGCCTTGTTGAAGACTAAGGATGCCTAACATAAAGAAGGGAGTAAAATTTTGATAATAGAAATCGCTCGACTGCAGTTAATATAAGTTTTTTCAGAAAGGATTTTAAGTCAGTTTTTATTTAGGCTGTATTAAGGATATAAGTTTCAAGATCTATTATAACTTAGAACCCATTTTTTAGGGCATCCAAACTGGAACAAAAAATGTTTCGTAAAAAATACAAAAGGAAAAAAGACACTATTTTTCGGTTACAAAGGGAAGCACATGAGCCTGATACAAGGAAAGGAAAGACAAGTTAGAAATAAAGGGGTACATATGTCACACTGGTGGGAATCGAACATGAGACCTATTCGAGTGGTCAGCAACTCCGTGCTCGTGTACGCGAAGGGAATTATATGAAGTGACAGAATGATTGCAAGGATTTTGGAAGCATGTGGACATTAAAATGCTTTGCAGACACATGTGCAGCTTAATATGTAAAGGTATGTATCAAGTATACGGTGGCAGACATAGTTTCCCAAAGCTAACATACAACATTAACTGCTAAGCGGGTTTACCCCCAGAAAGAGGTCTCATAATATCCTGAAAGTGTCACTGTTCGGGAGCGATTAACCTTTACACTCTATACCCTTGGGGTTGTAGAATTCAGTCAGCTGTTCACAATGCCCAACATTTTGTTTTCTCTAAAATACTACACGATTAGACATTCCCACATAAATATTATATTTTTTAACTAATGGAAAAGCATCTTGATAAGCAAATTATCAAACAATAAAAACATTACGATGCACTTTTTTTTTTGCTTAATACAATGATGACTTGTTAATATGTTATCATGGATTAACGTGTCGGAAACATAGCATGTTCAATAATATTATAAAACACACAAGAAAGTATCTAGTATCATTTAGAAATGTGTACAATTTAGATATGGTTCTAAAATAGTTATAAGAATACAAATCTGGATATAAAGAAGCAATAACAAAAGAATTAGCAACATTTCGACCCAAAAAATAGTAACAGAAAATGCAGACAACTCATGTTGTAAATAGATGTTTCCCAGAATTAACATGTATAGTGTAAGAAATGACTATATGTGAATTATAAGGAAAGCAACAAAGAGGCACATGTATACATAAATACTCTACTAAATAACTAGGTACTCACCATCTCCAGCAATGCTGAAATTAATATATTGGCCCACATATGCGACAGAATTTCTAGGATACAGTTGGGCACCAGCAGACACCTGACAAAGTTGCAGCAAAATAAATGTTCAAAAATATTTGATATCCTAAAGCATTGCAACAAAAGGTGAGACGAGGCAGAGTTCGGTGCAATATTAAGTTTCTCAGCTGGTGACCGTGAGTTCAAAATATTGACTCTATGCAAAAGCAAGGACAAGGCCGTGGTTATGTACAATGCTAACCAAGGATCATGTGTCGCATGGGACTTTCTTTTTCTAGTATTAGATTAGAACATTTTTGTATGCAAGTACTATATGATAAAGATATTGAATAATCTAGCTACAAATACTATTATAATCTTATTAAATTGAGGGAAAAATGGTTTTTATCTAAGAAACTAATACAAGATGACTTGTTTGTATCCCAGATATGAAGAAGATTCAATACCATTATATAGTCTGCCTGCCTTGGGTTATCATTGATGGATATCCTTACAAGCGCAGAACCAGGACTTTTTGCCTTCATGTTAAGAAAAGATGAGCAATGATCCAAGATAAATGTAACAGATATTTTTTGGGGGAGCAAGGGACTATATAAGATCCTTCACAACTCTTAAGGAACAAAAAATAGACAATAATGAAACCTGTAAAATGACATTCCCATTCCCATTATGTGTAGTATTGATGCCATTTGACATGAATATTGACAGAATATCTGGACGATTAGTCTCGACCTCAAAAGGAACTGCACCATATGCTTCAGCAAAGGGATATCCTGAGAAAGAACATTGCAATGATTACATACAGATAAATAGAAAGATATCATATAACAATATTAAATATTTGAAAGTACCTAAATCATCACAGTAACTAATAAGCAACTCAAGGTTTGCATTGACTGCCAGGTAAGCAACATGGAGTGAAGATTCTGTCGTAGCCACCCGTACTTGTGAAACCTGAGATAGCAAGAGAACAGTTTCTCCATTGAAATGTACACAAATAACTCTAGAGGGTGATGCTTCTAGGTAGCTGAAAGAAATTGAAAACTGAAATCCCACCAGTCTGATAAAAGAAAACTAGATTGAAGAATATGACATCAATTTATAGCAATTAAGCTAAAAGTGGCAGTTACTCTCAACAGGTCTCCATCGGAAAATTTTCCAAAATATAAAACAATTATATAGTCAACAAAGAATAAAGAACAGTGATGAATGTTGCATTCATTTAATATCATGTTTGTCACCATGTCATCATCAATCATTCAATCAAATTCCACTATTTCTTCATAAATGCTTGGGAAATCCTAATTCTATCAATTATAAGATACAATGCTGCCATATTCAGTGTTTCAGCTATACTAGTGTTGCATTCATCATATATTACATGCATGGAACTTTCTTAGCTGTGGCTCAGAAATAATAAATCTACAAATTAGGATCAACCAAGCATAAGACTGACATAAAAAATAAGGACCAAAATTTCATGAAGATGAATGAAGATAACATGATAACAACAGCAAATTATACAACAACAACAACAACAACAACAACAACAAAGCCTTATCCCACTAGGTGGGGTCGGCTACATGGATCATACGACGCCATTGCGCTCTATCAGTAAATTATACTTTCAACTAAAATGCATGCAGTAGATATATTAAGGAACATAATGTCAACTATTAAATGACTTTCAGAGGGAAAGTCACATATAAAATTATTTGTGGAACCTACAAATTTTCTTAGATAAAGTGGTATTTTAGAGAAGAATGCTTATTCTTCAAAACCCATTAGCAGATAACTAACCTCAGAAACTCTTATACAACATGCTATTTCCCTTCTTCCAGTTGATTGGTCTTTTGCTTGGATGCAAGTGAGATCCTTGCTTCCTTTTGTTCTAATTTTGCCTCCATCAATAGTTGTAATATCTTTTGACTGGTCATGCCTTCCACAAACTCTCATGGCAGAGTAAGAGGTGCTTTTGTGGTTATTTGAATCTAGACGTCCATACGAGTTAGATAATCTAGGCAACAGTTCTGAAGTTGTATAAAAAGGGGGTAGAACCCAAGTTACAGGTATTCCAAGAGACAAAGGAGGGTCAGGTACTACTTCCAAAATTTTTGATGCATTATAAGACACTTTTTTAGGGGAACCAGATAATATGAAATCACATGATACCATAACAGAAACTTCTGTTTTGCCTGCAGACCTGTTCAAAGAGGAAATTTATTGAAGAATATCACTAAAGGTTATAAGAGAATCAAGAGATAAACCTTTCCCTCCATGTTTCTACTTGCACAACAATGAAAAAGATTTGCACAGTAGTATATAAAGAAATCAAAGATGAAATACTTGATACACTAATAAGAAAATTATAGCTTCACTAACAGGATAATTTTCTGTCGCAATTTTAATTGCTACATACTAAATTTGCATCACTAACAATGGCAAAGTTGGCTGATTTTTCACTTTTTTGTTACTTCAGGATTTAAAATCCGAGAGAAAATTCAATAAACAGATGAGAGACCCTAAGGTCCAATAGTGATCATTAACAGATGATCGTGAAAAGAACAGTTAGAAGTTGTAATATTGATGATCAATGAGCATAAAGAAGCAGATGGTCCACGTTCAGTCCTCTAATCTTTTCTATTTAAACCAACGATCAATTAATATACTGATTCTGTAAATACAACTATCTTTGTTGTTCTTTATCGCTGCCTACTAATAATCTTACATCCTCTTTTAGATTTCAAACAACTTCAAAATACAAAAAGCATAATAACTGTCAAATGCATCTCAAGACACCAACTTTTAACTTTTCATGCATACATAGAAGCCTTAAATGAAACTCTGTTAAGTGGAAATCAGTTAGTTGTTAAGAGGATGCATTCATTTAGTTACTCTTCATTCATTTATGGTAAAATCTGCAATAATTAGGATGCTCAATTTTAAACTTAGAACTCTCCTAGATCAGATCTTAAAGAATACTCGTAAATCTAATGGCTAATACTATTTCTTTTATGCATAATGATAAGTACAAACTTCATGAAGAGCAGTTGAAAAAGTCTTGCATATTCAATTCCAAAGAGAATCAACTTATTCTTGCCATTGGATAGTAACACACACAAATATATGCTTGTCAAACAGATTGTCTTCATGTTAGAATGCAAACCTCCCAGACAACGTATTCATATATGGATGAGCATTATCAAATGTGTGGCATGGGTACTCCATTCCTTCACAAGTATCAGCATGCAAACTTTCAGTCGTTTCAAATGTGATTACCTAGTGTTAAAAAGGGACTTAGATTTCCACTAGCTGGAAGATACAACCACACAATAGTTTAAAGATGCACAGAGATTGTAAAAAGAAAGAATTAGCTTCACCTTCTCATCTGCTATTGTCCACTTGAAATCTTGACAAACCTCATAGAAGGAAAACAAATCTCCCTGCCACATACATCATTGAATTAGATAATTGTTCGTAACAGTTACTAGAAATTGACTCGATTTTTCCAGCACAACTGCTTACCTTGGGAATAACAGGAAAAATTGGCATTTTGCAGCCAACACAAAGTTGAGCACTTTGTGGGTTCAAAATCATCTGCTCTGGAATATCAACTTGAACTTTTGCATATGCTTCACAAATCAGCATGCCCCCATTCCCATAAACAGATGCATGAATAGTCTAACCCAAAGAACACATTTTGATTGCTTATATTAGTGACAGGATTATCACATTGATCATAAATAAAAAAATTTCTCCACTACTTAGAGAAGCAAATCTAGAGTAGGCTCAACTACTTACAGCATTTCCTTTGGCATTTGCCAAAACTTTTCCCAAAAATTTATCAACTATCACAGTCCCTTCATGCATGCTGGAGTATTCAATGAAGGCTCCAACACTTGGGCCATCCTTCACAGTAAGCTGTGTAGTGAAAATTACTCAAAGCATTACGATTTGCAAAAATAGCGTACAACAAAAGAACATAGTAGAAATAAGTACTTTATACTTGCAGAGCAGGCAAGAAAATATTTAATTTGAGCATAAGGTTTTTGGCAATATATGCATAACAAATTTGAGAAGAAATAAAACTCTTCCAAGGAGAAACAAGCATTCAACATGCTGTAGTGATGCGCTAAATGGCAAGCTAAAAAACAGAAGAGATTACCACATAGGAAGCACCAGGTGCAAGATAAACATATTCAGGATGTACTCGCAGTTGTCTATATACTTCAACCTTAACAAGTTGGCTGAAAACTTCATAACCAGACAGTTGTCTGACACTGAGCTGAAATTGAATACTTTATCAGAACATAAGTCGCAGAAAATAGACTCGGTAAAATATTATCATGATAAACATGTAATAGTTTTGTACTTACATAGACAGTAGTAACACCACGATTTCTTGCTCTAATCGAGAAGACAGGCTCACAAACTACAGAATCACCTGAGGAAGAGTTCTTGTTGACAAGCTCGAGTATGCCATCCTCGAAATGCACTCTTATTTTCATATACATATACTATAACGGAAAAAATCAAAAAGAAATGAACCAGTTTCAGTGACAAGTTCAGTGAAATGTGAGAAGCTCACGACAAAAATATGATGAGAAGGAAAGATTTATAAACAACACAGGGCATTAATGATAGTTAGAACAAGACCAACTCAAGACTGTCCATATTCTAGGATCCCAGGACATCTGTGTAAGAAAGTTGATGTGATATGCAACTTTCAAGAAGGGAGCAGATGCAAAGAACTCTCAAAGAGTTCAACATTCGAATAATAATTAGATATATCAATTGAATGCGTGAATATTAAGGAGACTGAATAAAATGATGGGTACCTGGGAAGAATCAAATATGCTTCCATCCTCAGTCCCTGTCGAAATGTCAAGACTTATTGTAGATCCTTCCTACAAATTGTAAAGCAGATGCATCATGCATTGTTCTACAAGGAAATAACTAACCAGCAGATGAATCATTACCATGAGGAATATCTCTTCTTCTGATATAATCTTAATCCAATCGACATTAGCAACCTTTACCTGTATTTATCATAGGATTTTCTGAGCATATATCACTTCTATTTGAGGAGACTCACTTTGATAGTTGAAACAGAAACAAATAATTAGCAACATGAGCATTTTCCAAGGACAACAAGCATTTGATATCCAGAAAAAAGATGTGACAGACCATTTCTGATTTTTCAAGAAATCATTCTAAGCTATAACAGCACAAACATGAAGCAGTCTATTTTTTTCTTTTTTTGAAAATAAAGCAGTCTAATTGAAATCAAATCAACCAAAATGTTGAAGATCAAGGAAAAAAATGCAAATTATGCATTTTCCAGATGGAGCTACTTCATATTATTTTGATGGCGAACTTTGGAGTAAGTGAGCAACAGTTATGGGAAAGTCGTATATACATGTGCCCACCCTCATTTACTGCTGCTAACATAGAGCACTTGGCTCATAGGATTTCGCCTCTATATGCTTAACATTGTATTCTCTGTACAGTAGATGGCTTCAGTGAAAAAATCACCTCTGAAGAATGCAGGTGCAAAGCGAGTACATAAAACCTCCAAAAGTTTTTTATTTATTAGATGAGATAAAATAATGTCAAGAAATTCTGATTAAGCATCAGAATGTAAAATTCCTAACAAAATCTTAGTCTCTTATTTGTCATGCCTTTTTTGTCTAACTGAGGGCTTGTCATGGGTAAGAAAAAACTACTATCAACAATGTTAGGGCTAATATTTGCAAGATATGCAACAACCCCATCTTACCATACTGTCATTACTAGAAATGACATTATTGATTAAGTTTCAACAGACAACAATGACAGAAAACTATAGAGCATTTTTTATACATGGTGACATTAAGAGAATGCAAACAGACAGGACGGGGTTTCAGTCAGCAGCCAGAAGTTAATTACATCTATTGAGAAGTAGTTCGCAAGTGCCTGTCATGAACACAGTATCCATTTTGTAAAACTCAAGACACTATAATAGTCACAATCACTTATATACGAATGAGATAATAAAAAAGGTCAAAAAGGGAAGAAAAACCAAAAAATCTGAAGAAACCAAGATCAAGGACTCATCTTCTCAAACAATAAAAGAGTAAAACATCAGGAAGAGGATACTCGGATAATATATATACTGAAAACTGTACATATTTATACCACGGCTGAAGTAACGGCAGGAGGAGAAAGACCAATATCACGAACTGTCACAAGAGTTGTCCCCAAGCCCCTTGCATCAACAGCCAAATGTGAACATGTGGTACTCTCAGGATGTTGGCTTATCTGTGCTGTTTGTGTATCATTTGTATAAGCTTCTATGGAACAGGTTCCCCCAGTAACAGATAGATTCACCTAAAATAATTAAACAGAAAGCATCAACGAGAATGATAGAAAATAAAAAAAAAAAAAACGTCTCTATAGTGTACTACAGATGCAAAAAGAACGATTTCTGGAATTGAAGATTATAAGGAACAGAAAATGGATGCCTGTGGAAGCAAAAAGCAAACCGTATGAATAAAACCCCATTCATGAATTCCTTATAAACTTCACAGTCTCATCATATACAAGTGCATACATTAACACTAAACGAGAAGGAAAAGAAGCTACAAAACAGCATTCTTGTGATCACACAGGGGAATGAGCTGAGCGACTCATACCTTTGCCTCAGGATAAAAAACTAACAAAGTGAACTCTGGTAGAACTCTCAATGAAGAAACCAACTGCAAATTTGAAGGAAAATAATTATTTTTTAAGGAAATTTCTAAATTTATCTCCTCAAAATCACCACATAAATAGCATATATTTGAGAAAACCTGTAAAGTTATTGCATCTGTGAACATGTTTTCGGATCCCCCAAGAAATTCATACACTTCCCCGTGAAGTGGATCAACAATTGTTCTGGAAGGCCCAGTTACTGTAGCACGAACAGTACACTGCCAATAAGCAAGACACTTGAGTTTGGAAGTTGCGCTTAGTAGCTGCATTTGTCACTTGTTGACCATCTCAAATGCTCATAAGAATTTAATTAAATCAAAGCACACAGGCATCAAAGGAAATATAGGCACGTCAGCAAGAGAACCAAAGTGACCACTAAAACAGTTTTTGTTAAAATGGGATTCCAGAAAACTCATTGTGACATTGTAAGAGAAGAAAAAAAATGTTAGTTAAAAAACAGGTCACACACTTTCAGAATTTAGCCACAAATATGGCGTGCATACTTTTTACTAACCTAATTGTCTATTTTAGGAAACAGTTCAAACCACATTGAGCTGACCAAGTCAACACTATGAGTGTCCATGTTTCGGTGCAAGATTTGTTTGTTTACATCGACTTTTCATCCTAGCTGATAACTTTATCCACTCCTAAATCCTTAATGCCACTCCTTTTAGGACTATTTTAGATGATTTCATAGAACTTGGTTAAACAATCTGCCAATCATTATATGATAGTTTTCATAATCTTTTTCTGAGCTCACTCCAGAGTGTCAAACGTTTAACATTTTCTGTTCCATTACATGACTTGAAAAGGCATTTCTTGTAAAATCCTAGAATCGACTTTAATGACTTTTGGGATGATTCAAAACATCATTAAAAGATGTGATATATGATATCACCACACTTTAGCATCAAATTTTATAAAAAAAAATACATAGGCATGAAGATAATGATTAATAGGAGCTTGCTAACCAAGACCTGGATGCTCCGACTTTGATGATACATATGAATAATCATGATAACTATGTATAAAAAGCCAATTGAAAATCCTTACAAGATGTAACAAAATAGAAAAGTAAAAAAAAGAAAGAAATATATCATCCCATTTACAAACACATAGTCATATTAGGTAGTGAACAAATTTTAAAAAGAAAAGAAAGATGATGAAAAATACAGCATCATTAAACCACATGAGAGGTATAAAATAGTGGAAACATACCAATCCTGACTCATTCTGCAGAATCAAAAACCTCTCCCAAGTAGCAGCACTAGAGTTTTCATTGTTGTTCAAGTATGCCAGTTTTTCACAATCACTTAGTTCCCATGTCACATAAAGAGAGGATGAGTTTGCAAAAAATCTTCCAGACGCATGAACACTAACAGCAGACAAACGTATTGTGCATCCATTCGGCACTGTAATAGGAGAAATACGAAGTCTTCCAGGACCACGATCAGCAATGGAAGAAGCCTTTATAGCTTCAAGTGTGTTTTCTGTTTGACAAGATAAAATCTATAAGTACAAAACTAACCTTTTATCGACATTTATGTAAAAATCTGATCTAATATCCTGGGAAAGCATTTACCTGGTTCATTGGCAATTATTGTGATCGATGAAGGAAAATCACATATAACAGGCAATTCCACTTCAGCTATCACAGGACTTGGGTGATCATTTCCAACTAAATTTCCACGTGAAAACAGCAATTTCTGTGCAGATATACTAACTGGTGAAAAATAAAATGATAATAATGCACATACTAAAGTAAATGATTAATGAAACAAAACTTGAATGAAAACAAGGATCTAATATCACTATGTTACTGGCAAACTTACAAATTTCCCAACTGTTCGACAAAAAACTCTGTACAGTCTCCTCCCTCTGGAATATTCATGCTGTTCAATATAAGGAACTTTTGACAAATCATGCTCAGATAGGATGTTGACATTTTCGACAAAGTCAACCTTTTGATCCCATCTTTCAGGTCCTCCAAGCAATAATAAATTCATTGCTGACCCAGGGACAAGATACAGTTCATCAAGACCTGCACTATGCAAATCTGGAAAACCAACATCTATTCTTGAGAGGTCAACCCAATAACCACCATATTGGTTCCCATTTTCAGCCTGATATACAACAAGTGGGTGATATGCAGCTATTGAAACGGTTGCTTTTAGAATGATTGGTCCATCAAATGGCGTTGATTCAAAGGATAAGCTTGCATGCAACAAAGCTCGGCCAGCATTAGATGCATATAGGGATGTAAAAGCACAAGGAAAACCATAAACTGCACTGACTTCCTCTCTAATTGGAAAAATATCAAAAGCCTTCACGGTCTCAGAATTATTGAGAAACTTAAATGATTCACCTTCTGAATACAACTTCCAGTGAACTAATGAAGTAAATGCATCACATATGCTGAAGTAATCACCTAAAGAAACATAAAAGAATATCCATGTGAAAAAATAGATATTCCAAGCTACAAACACAAATAAAGGTAAACAAGCATGAATATAGAGAGCAAGGGGTAATTAAGTACCATTTGATGTTTTCAACGTGACAACTGCTTCAATTTGTTTTCCAATAACAACCTCAACAGGAAAAGTTGGCAAAATCACAATAGACGAAGGTACCGAAACCTCAATAAGCACCTACACGGTGAAGAGTTCATACCTGAAGTTAAGAATTATATCGTTTTATTTAGAATGATCAGAATGATATTGTTCCCAGTTGCTAAACTAACATGGCAAAATCATAACCAGGTGATCAGAAATACTTTACTAGAACAATATTTGTCCCACTTTGTCTTAAAATACCAATAACAAGGCAGGGGAATGCAAATCAATGTATGTGAAAATTGAGAAAAGCGGAATATAAAATGAGAACGCAAAGGATGAAGCTTTACATTTCCTGTTAAACAGGAAAACGTACCCATCAGAATTTTTTTCCTCGTAAATGATGTAAGTTCTTCAACATGAGACACAAAATGCATGAAACAATTATTTGAAGAAACCAAATGTACATGCAAAATATCGTCTACCCAAGACATATTGGCTAAGTTATGTAAACGGATCATCATGCATGATGATTATTTTTGAAAATATGTTCACCTCATCATAGTTCAATGAATCCATCACAGAAACCACTTTAATAATGGCTTGACCAGGCTGTTTTGTTTGTAACAAACCAGAAGCAGATATAGAAGCAACTGTCTCATCAGAAGAAAACCATTTGTAATCCTTCCATTGTTTTCCACAACCTACAGCAGGTAGTAACAAGATCATAAGAACTTATTATATTCAATATAATCATAGTATTATATGATGAGAAACACATCACCTCCAGTTGCCTTCAGTTCGGCATCTTGGTGCATCCCAGGAGCCCAGGGAAGTCTAATGACTTTGGAGTATTCCCCTTTGCCAAAGGTTAAACTTACTTTGCTGCAAACATGGATGTGTTGTACAACTGTGATAACCTAGAAACAAAAAAGTTGCAAATTATAGCACAAGTTTCAGCTTTTAGAAAACCATGTTTCTCGCAGGTGCCTAACAATTTGAAAGGTCCTGGAGGATCCAAATGTAGAGAACAAAAGAAAAAAAAAAATCAGAATTACCTCAGGCATCTTTGAGTTCTCTCTTTCATAATTTAAAGAAGCAGCCAGAGTACCTTGTCCTTGAGATATTGGTTTAAGCAACCTAGACTTTTGCCAATCATAAGTACTTGTTGCATTTTTTGGTGCAGAACATAAATCCCAGTACTCTGTAGTGCTGCTTTCTAGTGTAAGATCATTGTTCTGTCATGAGGGAGGAAATAAAAGAAAATTCACCCATCTTTTAAAGAAATATGCGGGAAGTTGACTCTCCGAGAAAAGAAGTAATCTGTATCACTTTAAGTCTGAATAAAAGAAATTGGTTTGCTTTGAAACGTGATTACTCTTATCAAATAATTCTTGATGCAAGTATAGTTATGTTGAAAACAGTAACTGAAATGGAATGATGCACAAATTCAAACATGGCTCATAGAAGGCTACATACACAAGCAGTGAAAATCTTGTTTCATTTTGGATTCTTCTACCACAATGATATGTCAGACCTCGCCTTGAATGGGAGGATACAAAAAGATTGAAAACACACAAAAATCAAAAGAAACAAGGTTTTTTACCACTCAATACCTCTGAGATAAATATTTCATTGGAATCAGGCCCTTTTGTGAAAGCTTTGACATATATGATGTATTCTTGACCGGGAAAGATGTACCAAATGCTAGTAGAAGTTATTGAGCTTAACCCGTCAAATGGAATAGAGCCGTTGTACAAGGGCACCAAGTAAAGGCACAATTTATCTGGTATCACAACATGGATGGATGATGTCTGCACATGACCAGAAACTCTAGTGTCCTCAACGATGACATCAGTCCATCCAATATCCAAAGCACGAGCAAATCCCATTATGCTATCCACCTGAGCGACCGAAGAATTCATCACACGCCAACGATGATGAGGGGATGGCAGATCAATCGCTACAAGATAGATATGAAATGCTAGTAAGCAAATAAAAATATATATGATATGAAGCTAAAATATGAAGTTTGTTTCACTATAGCATTCATTTTTTGCTGACCAAAATTTCCTCATGTGTCAAACCTTCAAGTTCTCCCAAAAGACAGAGAGGGTAAAAAACAAGAATATAAATCAAGTCAAACATGCTCCCTGCCTTTTGTTAGCCCTTGTCAATTGCTTGTGAATTGTGATGGTGCCAAATCAAATTCGTTGTGCAAAAAAAAAAAAGAAATGGAAAACAGAAGATGCTAAATTTTGGAATTGTACAATTTTCATGAAAAAAAAATATGTCCAATCAGCAAAATGTCTTCAGGATATAGAAAAAGAATATTTTATTTAAAAACCAAGGTATAAAATTATGTTTTCTTGGTTAACAAAGTCCACAGTTCGAACCAAAGCTGAGTAAAAAACAAGTACATACATCAACTTCACCAAGCATTTATAGCTTATTTGAGGAAGGTCATGCATTTTTAATCAATAAGTTGTTGAATCTTAAGCTATGTGACTAAACAAATTATAATCAAGTATGATATACTACTTAATGTAATTCATATTTAATATAAAAGACAAATGACAATTACCATGTGCAGTCTTCATACGGATAACTCTAAGATTGTATTGAACTAAACAACCGATCGTGATGAAAATTGGTGATGGAGGATCTAATGACATAGCTTCTGCAACAGTTAGCATTAACGTATCCATCACATGCTCAAGTTGTGGCTCAAGTAAACTTGCAATCACAACCTCATGTCCGATTGCGACTCCCTGGACGACATACAAGTCTGACCCTATGCCCTGGAAGACAAAGTAATGAAGAAAAGAGGACAAAAAAAATATAAGCCACAATGTCCACAATTCACTGAATTTTGAAGGATCAAGATCTCATTAAAGAATTAGCTCATATTTACTCTATCTTCCAGCTCAATTTGGGTATCCAGATCACCACAAAATCCACCACAGTCACTTAACGGTGTTTCTTTCAATGGAACATGAACGAGATGATTTGTACTTTCATCCTCAGAGGATTTAGGGAGAAGTTTCCACAAAAACTGCAAGCCTACCAATGAGGAAAACACATTTTCTGCATGAAGAAGAAAGAAACCAACATAAGCAGCAAAGTTAGATAACACAATTGACACACAATATGTGTGCATATAACTCCAAGCATCACTATTAGTCATTTTAGTATTATTTTCATCAGCATAGCCGCATTAGTACAAAATCTTAATACACTTGTATATTCCTACTTCTGACTTAATACAAATGGATGACTACCAATCTTTGTAGACATCCTTTTCCTTTTCCAAAAAAAAAGGTACAAAATAATAAGCATGCAGCACACAGGGTATAGATTTCATGTTGTAGCACTGAATTGAATCAGATATACAGCTTCATATGGCATACACGAAGCAGTCTTCTCCTTGTCCAAATGACATTAGATTTGGGTTATAAGTGCTCTTTACTCTTAAATTCTAGTCTTCAAACAACCTGCTAATGTACAGGACCTAAAAGAAAACTTCATCCTTCATCAACAGAAACTAGTATATATCCAAGGTTTATAGACAAAATCTCTTAAATTCTAGTCTTCAAACAACCTGCCAAGGTTTACAAAATAATAAGCATGCAGCACACAGGGTATAGATTTCATGTTGTAGCACTGAATTGAATCAGATATACAGCTTCATATGGCATACACGAAGCAGTCTTCTCCTTGTCCAAATGACATTAGATTTGGGTTATAAGTGCTCTTTACTCTTAAATTCTAGTCTTCAAACAACCTGCTAATGTACAGGACCTAAAAGAAAACTTCATCCTTCATCAACAGAAACTAGTATATATCCAAGGTTTATAGACAAAATCTTTTCACATGAATAAAAAATATGATTAGTTCTTAGCTAATAATTGTACAAGAGCTCCTAGTTCTCACATCAAAATATATGCAAGAAAAATAACAGAGGTTGATTGTAATTTCTAAAGAACTGTAAATAACTGACCAATACATACCTTCGTTATCAAAGGCACGAATACGTAGTGTGGCAAGTTCATCTAGGTCGATTTTGTTAGCATGATGAAATATTTGAATTCGTGATATCATATCAACAAAAACTTTGCACCGAATTGTTGCTCCACTGCGAAGATCAGTGGCATAAACTGCTGTCTCCCTTCGACCATTGTAAGGGGCAATGGATATCAAGCGAGCGCTTGTTGAGCACCTACTGCTGGTGTTAAACTCTGGCTCAACAGTCAAAATGTCATGATGATCCCATGACCTGAAAACAGAAAGGAAAAAAAAAAGAGAAAGGAATAAAGTTCACCTGTTTAATCAGAAAAAGATTATGGTGGCAAAACAACATTTTGTTAGCATCTTGGACTCTAGAATGAGGCCAGGATCAAATCCTAGAGCCACTACTTTTTGAAGATGTTCAAATCTTTATGGTCCCCATCTTGAACTGGATTTGTCAGTGACTAGCAGCTGATTGGATATCGTGGTTTACAACCAAAAAAGATGAATGTGACCAGACTAAAGCATGTAAAAATTTGTGCATGAACATGTGTAGATCCACAATATGAACCTTGACACACCATTTTTGTTACACTGCCAAGTTTGTTGTAAAGGAATGTTACTTTACTAGCAGTGACACATTGTGTGAAACTGGAATCTTCTTGTTGTCAAAGTTTAATTGTATAAGTGACTTAATGTTCACCAAGAAAAAAACAACGTGGCAACTTCTGGGATGCTTTTGCTGGCTGCTTTACCAAGAGACCACTTTTAGAACCAAAGACTACAAGCAGTTAAGCATAATTTTTGGATTACACAAGAGGATGATCAGTATATAGAATCAAAAACTTCCTAACAATTTAACTTTTACCGGAGAGATCCAAATTAAAGTACAAAGTCGCCATACATAATCTAAAACCACTCAGCAATCCGGAGCGGGCGGGTAGAAAATTACCAGGAGAAGCATCCACCGGTGGCTTGAAGGCGGTACTGGACGGGGTTCGACATGCGCGGAGGCAGCAGAACGTTCAGGTCGGTAATGTGGGGGCCGGACACCGACGGTGCCACCGGCGACGCCAGCGCTGCGAGCGTCACCAACGCCGCCGCCAGCAGCGTCCGCGCCGGCTCCGGGGAACGGCGATGCATTGCTCCCCCTCTCGATCTAAAGCTCGATCTCGCCGGACAAAGAAGTCGGAGAGGGTTCTGAGGAGGGAAAATAAGAGCAAACGAAAACCTAAAAAGTGATGCGAAGTGGAGCGCGGAAGTGAAGGAATAAAAGAAATAGGAAACGTCAGGAAAGTTACCGTTTACTTTTATTAAAAGTTAAAAACTTTCTAATTATTTTACTCGTTTATTAATTAAAGTGATCTGTGACGGAAATGGAAAAAAATCCGGTGATAATAATAATATATTGTTTTATTATATGTATTTGTTGTTGGATTTGTTTCTTATTAATTGTTCCCTAAAGAATTATTTTGCTATCTAGCAATAAAAAGTGGAAAGATATTTAGTCAGAATTTGGCAGGTTCTACAATTATCAAGTAGCTTCGCATTAATTCAACTCATAGAAATTAAATATAGAAAGGTTATGTATAATACTTTGTCTGATAGGATTTTTCTTGAAGAATAAAAAGAATATATATATAATATCTCGATTGATATAAAAAAATTTAAAATATAATATATTAATAAATAAATATTCTATAGATTAATTAATATTTAATTATTATAATAATAATTATATAGTAATGAGAAAAATGGATATATTGCAGTTGTGTATTCAGAATATTTTACCTAAAATTACTAATAGTTTCAGTTCGAAACATTACTCAAGATATTAAATTATTACTAATTTGATGTCAAAAAACATGTAATGCATATATACTCCAACAACCTCTACAGCAATAATCATTATTTGAATAAAATAATAAATTTATAATTATATGTAATATAATAATCATTCGCATTCACATAACATAAAATTAACTAAATATTTAATTATTAAAAGTGCTAATTGGTCATTATGATAAATTATAATAAAAAATCTAATAACATGTTATTAAGAAAAAAAGTGAAATGTGATTAAAAAGTAAAGAAGAGTGGAATATTTGATATTCTTGCTTTTGATAAGAATGTGATATTCTTGTTTTAAGGATATAAATGAGTGGTCTCACAGTTTTCAGGTGATTTTTAAAAGAAAAAAAATATATAATTAAGTTCTAACAGTTGTTTAGTTATATTTTAAAATAAATAGAAATTCTCATAGTTATTCCCCATCCAAGATTTTTTGGATACTTTGAATGTTTGTCCTTACAAAATTATTTTCTTGAAGAGAAATAGCATTAGTTCAATTAGCTAACTAGGATTGAATATCAAAGATTAAATTTTAGTATTATTAGTTTTTACATTCTCATCTCGAGTTGAATTAGTAATAGCTACTAGTTTTCTTGAAAGTTTATATCCAAAGAAGCTGAAGATAAAATAATTTAAAATAAATGATTTTTTTCTTTTTTATGCATTAGAGAATAAAGTATAAATTAGAGATGAATTGTTTTTATGTATAAAATGAAATATTGTATTAAAAGATGGGTTCCCCCAGGAAAAGAAAAAAAGAGTTATCTTTTCCATTCTCCTTATTAATTCCACAATTTGAAATTTATTTTTTGCTAATCATAATTTTAACCAATACCGTATGATAGTTACACTATATATATATATATATATATATATATATATTAATTGAACAAAATTAAAATTATCTTAATGCATTGTAAAATCACTAACTCCGCCTATGTTTATAGCCGGTCCCAAGCCCGGACAAAGGAGGAGGGTTGTGTTAGGCCTCGACAGCCAACGTAAAACCTTCGAATCTCATGAACATGGATCAACGAATACATTGTTGTTGTTGTTGCATTGTAAAATCACTCATTGTGCAAGAGGCTTCTTATCCTCGCTTTTTTTTTCACCTTTTTTTTGCAGCTCTCTTCGTGAGAGTTGAGTGTTCACCTGTAAATGACATCTTTATATGTATATATATACTTACTTGGATGACAATCGCCACATGTGTGACGAACGATGGAAATTCAACCTTTTGACTAAATTAGTCAGTAAGTACCAAGTTACGTAGAAAAGATCGGAACCTTTTCTCCTCACTTTTTAACATTCGAGCCTAAATTATTCATATTTTTTTATGAGAAATATTTCATCAGGAGTATATGTTCATCAAGATTCCAAGTTTACCACTATCATTTTGATGCCAATCTACACACTACGAGAAAATGACCTACAAAAAATCATTCAATAGTGTACACACAACAAACGACGCCCTAGAAAGAAAAAGTCAGAAATGATATTTCCCAAAAAAAGAAGTCAGAATTGAATTCATGAGTCGAGCCCCACAAGAGGCTTCAGGATCCAGAAATTCTAACAAAGGTTACAAAGCAGAAACTTTTGACTCTAATTCTTATTAGATAATGCTGGACACAAACCAACTGCAATTCTAGGCATCAGAATGATCACAGTTGTATTCATACCAATTGAAGAAGACTAGATGACGCCAACTTACCCTGCTAAACAGTATAGCTTTACTGCTACTTCCTTATGCTAGCATAAAACATGAAACAAATAAACACCAACCTGTTAACAGTCCAACAACTTCATATAACTTTTCAGAAACAAACGTTTTTCTAAAGGGGAACAAGTGTGGGGATTCCAAAAATCATGCACCAATGAAATCCTGGTACTGAAAGCTGAACTTAAACACTAATGAAACCATGTCATTGTTGCCATCTGACTGATCATAAAACAGTGCCTCTTAAGTTTTCACATGTCAGTGAATGAGTTGAGTAGAAGCAGGCAGAAAAAGAAACTTTAGAACAGCCTCATCTGTGCACATCAGAAATTATGGGACAGAAACTCAATCACTTGTTTGGAAGATTACTTCCAAAAAATTGTCATTCCTCAATAGGAATGTGGCTGCCAAGGTCTCTTCCCTCCAAGCGGAATTGAGTTAGATCCAGAAATTTGGGACCGGTTACCATAGCCTCGACCCCTTGACCGGAAGTTGCCTGCAGAACCTACAAATGCAGTACAATTATACAACCAATGCAGTGAATTAAGTTCATGTATATAGCTTTCCTCATAAAAGAAATGAATACCTCCACTGATGCCACTAGTCCTGCCCATTGCCGCTAATACTGGACTAACATTCTGGCCAGCTTCTTGCAGGATTTTGATCAGGCCCCTGGCAAATTTTGCATTTTCCTCAGTGAAAAAGGTAAATGCAGTACCCCTTGCACCTGCACGACCAGTTCGTCCAATCCTGTGGACATAATCTTCAAGGCTTGTAGGGAAATCATAATTGATCACACATTTTATATCTTTAACATCTGCAGACATGATAAATGCATTAGTCTATAACAGAAAAACCAAAATCACTCTTTTTCCACAGAAGTCGTATCAGATTATGAATACTATGTAACATACAATGCAATACATTCGCTACTAGAGTATTCCTATAGTTCAAAAAAGTAACCAACCACCAAAACAAATTTCATGCTTCAAGGAGTCGAGCGGAGGCTGTAGGGCGAAATGAACCAGTTTCATAACTGCAGATTGGTGGTGACAACTGTCAGCCACGTTAGTATGTTGCGAAATATGACACTTGTACAATAATGACATGCAGCCATAATTTCCAAGCTTTTCCAAGTCAAGATTACTTATTACACCACCAAAAGATGAACCAGGTGAGCAACTACAGGTCTAATCAGCTATACTTCATGTTCATCATCAAGCATAGGCAGCAACAAGCAGGTGCCCGTTCATGGGTGCATTATATTGAAACATCATTTGATGCTCAAAAATGCATTTGAAGCAGTGGTCAAACTAAACGCATTTGAAGCAAGTGGTAGATTAATCGGCAGTGCTACCAGCAACATTGGCAATGGGATCAGACAGACTTAAAAAACCAACCATAAACCAAGGTAAGGCCAAGAAAGAAGGTTTCATTACACTAGCATAAGTGCAGAACTAAAACTCGCTATCTGAGATTGTTATTATTAGAATATAAATTAGATAATAGGCAACACATACAATAATCAACTGGGAGAAATCAAATAATGAGTCCTTAAGAAAAACAATTAAATTGCTAGCCCTCGAAAAGGCCATCAACTGGATAGTCTTAAAACAATACTCAACTATGCATAAAAAACATATACCCAACTAAAGTTAAGATCTTTCCATGGTAGTAATTTCAGGAATACAAAATTTGGGACCATGTTATTGGCAGCTTCTAAACTAGTGGTCTTACAAGTTGAACTGACTGAATTTTTACAGTCTTTTACTATCCAATGTTCTCAAAGAAGGAATAGATGTTGATCAAACTGACCTTGCAAAGGACATTGGAAAGAAATGTGGCATTGGAGTTCCTGAGTGTCTAACTAAAACATCTAACTTACAAAAGAAGATACCTATCTTATATTGTTAAAGCCAATGTTGCTTGTTATGTAACAAAATAAGCACAAGAAGTGCTGTGGTAACTGGTAACACTGCCGATGCTTACACTCACTTGAGGTAAACAAACAGAAAAGACTCGCTACCTTTGACTTGGAGGCTCCATGTCACACACCAATCCACAAGATACAGTTCAACTATTCAGAAACTGGTCAAAAGCCCGCCAACTCGCCATCCGTGAGAGCTTTCAATTAAAGGGACAGGTTTTAAGATTCCTTAAACAAGGTGGTCCTACCAAGACCACGTGCAGCTACATCAGTTGCAGTCATTATAGGACTCCTCCCACTTTTGAACTCTGCCAGAACCCAGTCTCTTTCAGCCTGAGCTTTATCACCATGTATGGATAATGCTGGCCATCCATCCATCCTGAGCTGCCTGGTGACCTTGTCACATCCTTTCTTTGTCTCGAGAAATATGAGGATGCGGCTTCCATCCATTATCTCATTCAGGAGTCTTATTAGCCTACATCAGAAAGGAAAGTATTTACCCTGACTGTCTTCTTATAAATACTCACCAGCCACCTTATCCGTACCTGGGGTACTTTTCATTCTGTGTTATAACTTCAATAATTTGGTTTATTGACTGATTTGCCTTCAGATCAGGTGACCCTATAATTACCTAGCACCATAAGAAAAGGAATTTTCTTCTTAGTTCGCATTCATAGCAAAATACTGCTTTTATTACACTACATACCTTGTAAGGATTTTGTAAGAATTGTCTGGCCAAAGACTCCACTTCTCTGGGCCATGTAGCGCTCCAATAGAGTGTTTGTCGGTCAGGCCGAATCTGCCAATATGTAATTTTCCCCTTAGACTTGGACATTCAAAGAAACCAACATATCAATGCTTAAAAGTTTTGAAACAATAAATTCCTGAATTTTGGTCATTCCCAACAGTAGTTAAGCACATAAAAGAAAAGATGCTTCAAGCATATTCCGTTCATGCACAGGTTGAGGAACAATTAGCTGGAAGACCATTTATCTTGATCCTCTAACAGTCAGACCACATGAAATTTATTACTTATATATTTAAGTTAGAAGTATCTACATGCATGCAAAATATTAAATAAAATCATACTTGGGAGATGATTTTCCTTATTTGAGGCTCAAATCCCATATCCAACATGCGATCAGCTTCATCCAATACAAGATATGTTACTCTGTGTAGGTTTGTATGAGAGGCTTCCAACATATCAATCAGTCGGCCAGGTGTTGCAATAACAATTTCAACTCCTACAATAAGCAGACCATTATCACAACTCGAAATGTGGCATGAAAGCATGAGATAATGGAGTAAAAGAGCAAGAGGAAAAAAATGTAGCTCAGATTTTACCATTCTTAAGATCACGAATTTGTGGCCCCTTGGGTGCCCCTCCATAAATGCAAGTAGTTCTGACATTTGAATGTACTCCAAATTTAACAGATTCTTCTTGTATCTGAACTGCCAGTTCTCGTGTAGGTGCTAGAACCAGAACAATGGGGCCTTCACCAAGAGCTGCAACATCCATAATCAGAAATATCACCACAAAATCGCAAAGAACACTCAAGCTCATCAAATTTTGCACTTGCCGGACTAACCTAACCGAGGCTGTGCATTAACATGTACTAACGCAGGCAGTAAATATGCTAATGTCTTTCCAGAACCAGTCTCAGCAATTCCAATTAGATCTCTTCCCTTCAGTGCCATTGGCCAGCCTTGAGATTGAATAGCTGTAGGTTCAACAAACCCACATTTTGCTATGGCATGTAGAATATTTTCTGTTGAAATGAAATATATTAGCAAAGAAATGAGGACAAATGTTAACTAAGAAGGCAAAGATCCAAATTGGATAAATAAAACCCATGCAAAAGATCATTTACTTAAATTGCATATATGACTCGATAGAAAATGCATCTTAATATTCAGATAATGAAACCTGAACCAATAAGACTTCGATATGGAACATCCAGGAAAAGTTGTATTATGTTTCAAATAATTATGAGAAGACCATCTACTTCATGTTACATCTCACGTTATCTGACATAGCATCTGAAGATCATGAATAACTATGTTGCAGTTTCTTAGGGAACTAGCACATTGCAGTTAAACTCGAGTCAACATTTAGCTACATATTGAGTATAATAATTCAATTACAAGAATCAATGTTCACAATCGATATAAGATGGTAGCTAAACGTAAAAGCACAAGAGCCAAGAATGGCTCAACTTCTCACAATTATAGAAAAGGATATTCGAATCATCAGGTAGACACTATGAAATCAATATAACCTACTAGGTAAGATGAGCTTTTTTAAAGAGACCAGCAAGATAAGTTAACACTGCGTAGTCTGTACAAAACAACCACAGTATCTTATATAGCAACAAAGATCACTAATTAGAAAACAGACACTGGATTAATTATTTGACATGCCAATGGAATATAACTCTAGCCAAACTCTTATCCTCTGAATAACAATTGTCAGTGACTCATTCACTATCTTAAAGTAGGCCTAGAAATTTCTCCTGGGTACCATATATGAAATTAAATTCTCAAAAAAATATTATCATCAAAGAACATACAGAAAGTGCCCTTTCCTCAGAAGAAAAAAAAGATAATACCCTCAAAAAGGGGAAAATAATATAGCAGAAGTTATTTACCTAGGGCCTTCGGAGTGAAGATTGCAGTTAACTCAACTTATATGAGTACAATGTATATACAGAGTGCCTACTTATCAGAACTAAGCAACTTCTGAGCAAAATGATAAATCATTCCAGCAAGGTAAAAAACCAGGATGTGATTATTGACACTCAATTTCTGTCAAGATCGGGGTAAGAGAAGTTTAACCTTGAGCTATTGAAGGATTTAAAGTAAACATATTGATGACAACATTATGGAGGAGAGATGTACACAAAAAGACCCAAGATATTCCGACCAAAACATCTAAATCAAAGGACTCAGGGTATTCTAACTGAAACTAAAAGTTAATCCCTTTCGAGAGAAAACGTTCTTTCTTGTGAGGATTTTTACCAGGGAAGTTTGCCTCATGAAAGAACCTGACAGGCTTGGGGACATCACGACCTTCTACTGTAATTTCCCGCTGCAGACGATAGTGCATGACTTCTTGCTCGGACATGGCTTGAACGACAGGATTCTCCATATAGAAATCCTTCTGGAAGGGGATCAAGTCCTGGAAATTCTGCTTCGGCAAAGTGACATTGTTCAAATCGTCCCTTGGCTTACCAAAATCCATACTTCCATGGCCAGCCCGTCCACCCCCCCGACCCCCATCGAAAGCCCTCCTTCCACCGCCAACCCCACGACCACCACCAAATCCCATTCCCCTTCCACGGGCACCAAAATTCTGCTCTCTTCCAGAAGCCCCGACCCTGCCATCGCCACCTCTGGCGCCGCCCCTTCCCGAATCAAAACCTCTGCCACCCGAGAACCTGCCCCCAGTTCGCCCACGTCCGTCGCCAAAGCCACCCCTGCCGCCCGAGAACGACGGATGAGAGCCACCATAACCGCCGCCTCCATCGCCCATGTAAGGATCCAAGCTGCNCAAAACCTCTGCCACCCGAGAACCTGCCCCCAGTTCGCCCACGTCCGTCGCCAAAGCCACCCCTGCCGCCCGAGAACGACGGATGAGAGCCACCATAACCGCCGCCTCCATCGCCCATGTAAGGATCCAAGCTGCCAGATATCCCTCCTCTGCCGACGGCGAACCCGAGCCCCGGAGGGGGCAAGAACGGAGCAGGGCCCGTTCCGGGACCGCCGGCGCCGCCCACGGGAGCTGGAAACCGCATCAAATCGCTGCAAATCGAGCAAGAAGAACGATCAGAACGAAGAAGAAACGCCACGTAAAAAAAATGATCGAAATGGCGGAGCGGATTGAGGTCACCTTCGCCTCTCGCGGTAGGAATTGGGATCTGCGTAGCGTGAGTCGAAAGGATTCATGGTCGTCGCTTCCCCCTCGCAAATTTCTAGGGTTTCCTTCTTTCTTGTTACTGTGGTTTTAGGTCTTGTAACGAGGAGAGGAGGAAGAGGAGGAAGAGGAGGTCGGTCGTTTTTTGCTTGTTACGCAGTTAAAAGACCGCCGCAGCCGCGACCGTTACATTTTATAGCGGCGTATCGGCCCCCGGCACGTGATTGTGGAAGTGTGTCCAGTTCACCGGACCCAGTGGACCATCTGAGACGTCCATTTAACATGGGACGGTTGATATCAGCAGTTCAACAATCTATAAAGGCTTCACTCATAACTATTTCCTCAAGTTAAAAAATTATTTTCCAACCAATGGAGTGGAGGTGGGGTGGTAAGGAGTTCCTCCCCGCTTAAAAGAGTCTCACTACTGTATGCAGTAATTCTTCATTGGGAGCCTCACCCACCATAGTCAGGTATCCGACTCGAGGCGACACAGATTAATCGGGTGTCACGCTAATATTGAGAAATATTAGCATATTGTTTGTGTTTTGGACCATCAGATTAAAAATGATACTAATCCAAAATTTCAAAGTGTGTGCATGCACGATGTATACACAATATACACGCTAATATGTCTCATATATATTATATTTCGATATTATTTTGTAAACAAACATTAAATACCATAAGCATGTGCTTCTTTTGTTTCATTTCTATAAATTTATTGTGATCTTTATAGTTCTCTCCTCCCTCATGCTCCATAGGTCATACAATAAATTTGACAACCATGATTTGATTTTTTTTATCAAAGGTCAATCAAGAACTAAAATTTCTAACTTTAAGTCTTTAATTAGTGATAAGAATGATCATAGGACATATGTAGCCACAATATCAACTTTGATGAACCATTGGATGGGCAAACTTTATTCATTGTATTTCTGAACAAAAAATAGCTCTCTGATGTCATCTGTGTTTCTCATGCAGTAATACATCACTGGAATAATTCTCTTCAGAAGATTATGTAAAGTAACGACTGCAAGCATCACCAACTTTAATCAGCTATCGACAGAAGCAATATAAAGTAAATTCTAATATATATCAAGGTAATGTATCGACCATCCAAAAGAGACCATTCCCAATACAAGATAATTACATCAGGGCTCATTGCTGCAAAGGGATCATCAAAGAAGATGCACCAAAGTAACTAAATGGAATTTTTTTTTGCATGTTAGCACTAAATGGATGCATCAAATTCAATCTGGTAGCATCTTCGGTTGCGCGCACGAACGACAGACAAGGCAAATTTATACTTGGCGCACCACATCCAACCACTCGGGGCCTTCATCTTTGAAGGAGAAAGACTGTTCCAAGTAAGCCGAGCCACAAAGCAATGATCAACCAGAAGGCGCGGTTCCTCGCCCATTCGCTTGGTTGGCGCCAGGGAATGAAGTCACCCCAGTAGTCTCCTGATGATGAAACCTGATTGGTTGTTGCTTTTCTTCTTTGGTCTTGGTTCTTGTACTTGTCACTCCATGTACCCGCATAACTAGCATTGGGACATCATACAGATCTCAGTTATCTGTTTTTCTAAGAAAAAAATCACTCACAATTTTCAGACAGACATGATTGAGTGATTAACATGAAACTCAGGAAGATAGAAACTGAATTTTGTTTGTCATTTTAATGTTTCAAATACAAAGCAAAATCTTGAACACATTGTATCATCATCGCTACTGAAACTAGTAAAATTTGAAAACCTTTTCCTCCTAGGTTATCAGTTTGTTTCATGCATTTGTTTTGCCTCAAATATCGTTCTTTTTGAAAGTCAATTTGTCTCTTTGATAAAGGAAGCATGAAATGATACTTTTTGCACATTAAGTTTATATATGCATCAACAAAAGGGAAATTTTATATATGCACACGTTCGTCCCTCCCATTTTTTTCATCTAGGTCCCCTCTAATAATCTATGCACAAAAGAAACAAGTTCATTCCATTAGACACACAAGAACGATAATCTCTGATCGAAAGAACCAAATTCATTCCATTAGATAACACACGACAAACTAACCTGTCGTAACTAGATCCGATCAATGGAATCGTAACCATCTCCTCCTTGGATATTTTAAGCTTCGGCGCTTGTAAAATATACCGGAGCTCTGCAGCCTGACGTCTGATGCTGACGCTAGGATGCTGCTTCTCCAACTGTTGATACAAGGCAATGCAGTCTTTGTGACGATTATTGGCCTCGTAAGCCATGGCCAGCCATATTTGAATCTGCAGAAGTAAATGATAACATCAGACCATTCAGTGAAATCATCCTCAAGCCTCAGGTGCTTGCAGGACTAGGATGAAAAATAAGAATTCTAACTTGATAGTTTGCTTCATTATATGTTTATTTAGTGTTCAAGCAATGAAGCAAATGTTTCACATTATAAATGAAACTGAATGCACTCCAAACAAATTGATGTGTATCATATGCAGGTTACATATTGCAACTGTGCAATACCTCACCACCAAGGAGTGTGGGTCTAGCGATGATTGTAAGAGAAGCTTCGAGGAATTCAATCGCCCGCGCATACATTCCTTTCCCATATGCTTTTTGCCCCAGCTCAAACATCAATTGGGCGGTCTTCCTCCGTTCAGCTTGCTCCTTTGCCACCTACCATTACCAGAACATAAAACAAAAGATGCAATAAGAATCAATTCTGTTACTCTCAACGTTCGTCAAAATTGCATAAAAGTTGGATCTTTTCGTTGATGGGAAATTCGAGAATACAAGTAGAAGATCACAAAGAGAAATCCGGAAAAATAAAGAAAACACAGATTTACCCAAGTTCACCTTTTTGAAAGGATTACGTCCTGCAAAGATATTTCACTATATTATTATTTTTCGTTACAACCAAGTCTGAAATAAGAGCAATATATATGGGTCTAAAACCCTAACAAATAATAAATCTCTTAATCTCCACCACACGGGCCAGCTTAAATAAAAGCCCAAACCTCCGTCTGCGCCCCCTCCTTTCCATGTGTAGGGGTTAGATGTCGTTGGGTAATATTTCAATTCCCCTAAGCTCACGTCCCCTAAGCTCACGTGAGCGTACCCGATGTGAGAAACAAGAGGCCCTGAAGTATCCGCCAACTCCAACATTCGTAATGGACGAAACTAAGAACACCAATTTGACAACATTTTGGCTTTCTCAAACTAAAGCACATCGACTCAATCCAAAATTTATGTTTCTTACACCTACTTCCAGCATTTCGTCAAAAGATGATTTTGATATAATACCTGTCACAGAAAGCAAGCAACTAAAGAATAGAGCGAGTAAAGGAGAGACCTTTTCGAGCTCCCGTCGAACCCTCTCCCTCTTCTGCTCCTCTGTCTCCGGCTCGTCTCCCTCGAGCTCCGCCTCCACCAGCTCGGCCGCCTTCTTCTCGAGCTCCTTCATCTCCTCCATCTCCTTAAGCCGGCCACGGAGATCCACCTCCCAGTCGTAGTCGTCCTCATCCCCCACACCCTCGCCATCGCCGCCGCTGCCGCCATCGGATCCGGCAGCGTCGACCTTGGCACAGGCCCGCCTCCTCCTTCCAAAAGGAGCAAGTGGAGGGCACGGCGGAAAAGGTAAAGCCGGTGGAGATGAGCGCGCCGTCTTTGCTTTGGAAAAGGACGCGGACGCGGACGCGGACGTGGCGGAGATCGAGAGGGCGTCGTGTCGTCTTGTACGGCTACGGCTACTTGTGGCGGTTGGATTTGGTTCGAACTCGACGTGGGTTTCCGTGACCTATACTTTTATTGGATCGAGCCCGACATGATCCGCCTGACCGCGTCGCGTGTGCTTGCGCACCGTTGCGGATCGCGGTTGGATTTTGTTGCTTCACGTGTGATTTTTTTATAATATCTTAAATATTAACCCGGTGATAACTCGATTAATTGGGACGTGAAATCGTCCGTTTTATACGGAGTCTCGCTACTCAGTCAACGAGTATGAAGAGAGATCTAGATGAGATCCAAGAAAATTCTTCTATGAGAGTTCAAGGGCGAAATTCCAAAAACTAATCAACTTTAGGACTTCTATTTTTTATTAATATTGAAAGTTTATATATAAACTTCTTGAATTTCGATTATTTTGTATCTTGCATCATTTATTTTTTTTATATCAAAGAAAGAACTCTAGCCGTCGCTCGAGTACGTAACTCAATTAATGATGAACATCATAAATTTGTGTATTTTTTCTGTTTGTGATTTTTGTTTTTCGTCTATTTCTCATAATATTTTTCAGAAAGGAAAAAAATATGTGAAAATTGAAAATTATTTTCGTACTTTAAAAATGATTCGAGCTAAATATTTCGGATCCAATTTTTTAAAATACAATTTGTATTAAAAAGTAAATGAAGAAAAGAGGCTTTAGTTCTCTGATTTTTTTTTCATTTTTTAATTCCAGTTGATGAACTATTTTCGTACCATGCATATGAGTCATTATAACGATACTTCCTTTTAGTTTGTAAACTAAAATCTTTGACAAATAAGTTAATTAAGCACTAATTCAACATGACAAAAAATTTTACCATTAATTTCTCTTTCCGCGTCCCATGAGTCAACAAAACTTTTTGAAGGAAACTTCCACTTTGTTGTAACCAAATCTAGAACATGTTACATGTATGTAATGTGATGGCCAGTAAGTTTACTAATAGTTGATTTCTTCAAAAAGACTTGTCATAAGTCATGCAAATTAATTATTAAATTCATTTCCTTTTTTATTTTTCTCCTTCGTTTTAAACTTTTTTTTTCTCACATCGATTTCGGAATTAAAGGGTTTTATTTCTTATTTCATTACTTTTGTAGTTCTGATCAATAGACTGTTGATGAAATAAATGGATCTCGATTCCTGAACAATTCGATGCTGTCGATTTTTTAAAGATAGATATGTAGTATAATATTTTCTATTTTTAACTTTGATATTTTTAGAAAAAAAATATATGGATAGAGGTCGCTTTTCCGGGTTGTTGGTTTATATTTATTTGTTGCCGTAAGAAATAAACAATATTCACTTTTTATGAATATTTGCAAAAGGGTGTATGATATGTTTTTTTTTCTAAAAGTTAATTTTGTATCTAATCAGAAAATAATATATTGTGCTTGTATTAGATTGAAATGGCTAATTGGGTATGTTTAGAAGCCTGAAGTTCAATTCTGTGAGAAGTCCAAAATTAATTAATTGATTTTTCTCTTGAGCATAATAATGTTAAATGTGATTGCGATATTACAGCATAAGTTGTATCACAGAGGAAAGAGAAGTAAAGGATATTAGACATCAAATTTATTGTTCAATTGTTAATTTAATAATTATGTATCATTTTATCTTATCAATTACACAATAACTTTAATTATTATTTCAACAAACTTTTGCCATTTTTTTATTAAATAATTTTGAATAATTGTATTATAAATAGAATTTTGAAATATAATTAATCAAATATCAAAATGCAGTACCTTAAAAAAATAAGGGCGTGATATAATGACTCATCAAACTCTTGAGTTCGAATTTCATCGTACTCTTTTATTTTTAATACTTTTTCTTCATATATTAGGCTGTAGGTAAGGGTGTTCACGCGTCGGGTTTGATCCGACCCGAACCCAAATCCGATCCAACCAGATTGATTTTGTTCGGATTGGGTTGGGTCGGGTTGATGATAAAGTAGTCATCAAATTCGATCCAATCCGATCTTCATTGAGTCGGTTGGATCGGGTCGGGTCATCGGTTTATCCGACTAAATTTTTTCATATATTTTTAATTATTTTTTATAATACTTAACATCAATTATATTTAAAAAAATAAAAAAATATATATATTTTTTCAATGATTTATAATGATTTAAAGGATATAAAGTATAATTTTGTAATATATTTTTATTTTAAAATAATATAAAATTCTTATTAAGAATAAATTAGTTTAAATTTAATAAAAAATATATAAAAGTTCAGGTCATCGGGTTGGGTCGGGTTGATCGGGTTTAAAAAAATTGAAATCTGTACCCGACCCGTTGATGATCGGATTATGATCGGATCGATTCGGGTTCGACCCAACCAATGATCCGATCCGATCCAATTGAGATTGGGTCGGTTCGGATCATCGGGTTCATCGGGTCGATCCGATCCTTTGACCCGGTGAACACCCCTAGCCGTAGGTCTTTATAATAAAAAAACATAGGTTAATATTCTGAATATTTTGTAAGCAGAAATTTGCACGAGAATTAGAGAAATCATCAGAAAAAAATAAAAGAAAATAAAGAAATGAGGATAAAAGAAGGCGTACTGCGTTAACGGCTATACGCATCTAATAATTACCAACTCCTTTCCAATTTTTAGCACCTTTCGAAGCGGCCATACGAACAACGCAAACAGACGGAGGCCAAAATAGGAGCACCAGCGCCACCGTCTCCGCCCAATCCACTGATCGATCCGCCGGATCTGCGCCGGATTTCCAAATCGCGACGGCCGCCCGCTTGTCGAGCATCTTCCGCTGCCTCTTATCTGCCGCCGATCGACCTGTAAGCTGAAGATTGAGGAAAACAAGATTTGATTTTTTTCCCCCAATTTATCATGCTCGAGGGATGGTATCCTAATCCTAAGAAATCCGACGACTTATGTGACGAGTTCCGCAGTCAGGTGATGCCTTTCTTCCGATCTGTCCCGCAGACAAATCGCTGAAATTTCCGTGTTTGTTTTCTGATAAGAATGATCAGTTGAATGTTTTTAGGGATTATTTCTACTTGCTGTTTGAATAGTTGTCCTATGATTGAGTTGTGGAACAAAAGGAGTACTGATTTTTCTTTGGCTTTTAAAAAAGTCGTGATCTTTTAAAATTCCACGTAAATTTACTCGTTTAACATCCATCTTTTTTTTTAATTTTTTTTTATGGACGAGGTTGATTACATTGAACGATTTGTGGCCATTGACGACAAGTTCTCAAATTTCACAGATCTTGATCACCTTTAGGCGCCTTGGTCCAGCATTTTTTGTATTTTTTTGTGTTTTTTAATTGAATGGTTGCTTAAGTATATAAAATGTTTGTTTAACTGCTTCAAAAAGGGGTTGGATTTGTATTCTGATAAGAAATTATAATATGCAAAAAATGTATTGCAAATGGCCTTACTGATGTCGATATTTGGTGTTTCAAATTACTGCAGGCGACAAGAGCAGTGAGAACTATGTCGAGACTGCGATGTGTTTTTCGTGGCTTTGATTTCAAGGCCCTAATCCTCCTTTGTGTGGTTGTTCCCAGCTTTGTCATTGGCATCTACTTGCATGGCCAAAAAATCACTTACTTCCTTCGGCCCCTCTGGGAATCCCCTCCGAGACCCTTTAAAGAAATTCCTCACTACTACCATGCAAATGTATCCATGGAGAACCTGTGCAGACTGCATGGTTGGGGAGTTCGTCAGTCGCCTCGCCGAGTGTTTGATGCTGTTCTCTTTAGCAACGAAGTGGATATGCTTGCAATCCGCTGGCACGAATTGTCTCCTTATGTGTCAGAATTTGTTCTTCTGGAGTCTAATTCCACATTCACTGGACATCAGAAGCCTCACTTCTTTGCTATGCATCGGGATGGGTTCCAGTTTGTGGAATCACGGCTCACATATGGAACTGTTGGTGGGAGGTTTGTTAAGGGAGAGAACCCTTTTGTCGAGGAGTCATATCAGAGAGTAGCATTGGATCAGCTTATCAGGGTTGCAGGCATTGGGGATGATGACTTGTTGATCATGTCAGATGTGGATGAAATCCCCAGTGGCCACACAATAAACCTCCTAAGATGGTGTGATGACATTCCTGAGAAGCTTCATCTTCGTCTACGCAACTATTTGTACTCGTTTGAGTTTCTGGTGGATAATAAAAGCTGGAGAGCTTCAGTTCATAGGTATCGTGTTGGAAAAACAAGATATGCCCACTTCCGTCAAACTGATGATATTCTGTCGGATTCAGGATGGCATTGTAGCTTCTGCTTCCGTCACATTAGTGAGTTTGTGTTTAAGATGAAGGCATATAGCCATGTAGACCGTGTGAGGTTTTCATACTATTTGAAGCCATCAAGGATTCAGAAAGTGATATGCCGTGGGGCAGACCTTTTTGATATGCTTCCTGAGGAATATACATTCAAGGATATTATTGGCAAATTGGGTCCTATACCCCATTCCTTTTCTGCTGTTCATCTTCCAGCTTACCTAATTCAGAATGCTGATAAGTACAAATATCTCCTACCTGGGAATTGCAAGAGAGAAGATGGATGATAGAAATTGAATAACTGAAATACTCTGTGATGAAAACTGGGGCTTCGTTATACTTCATGATATCATGCTGAAACTGTAGTCGACATGTTGACCTAATTTAGGAGAACTTCCGAGGATAGTTTTAGGCAGGAATTCTGTAGGCGTATGTGCAAGTGATTATACTCATGCACATTTGACCTGACAGTGTTTCTGAGTAGCTTTATTTGGGAGATTCTAGCTTCTTTGAAAGTACGGTCTCCATATTGCTATGTAACAGCTCTGCTGGTTTCGTGTAAAATATGTTTTTAGCTTCTTTCTAACCGTTCTGTTATTTAATTGTTGCTAGTTGATATGTATATCAACTTAATGGATTATGCTCAGGCTTTTGTTGATTCTTTTCTTTCACCTTAAAGTCTGATCCTGGTTGAAGCAATAAATTTATTTTGCTGTTGTGCTTTTGTACTTGATGTCTCGATGATTACCACTTAACTCTCTGACAGAGCCTGCACTATTATTTCCCTTTGCTTAGTTTTTTTGTGATGAATGAAAGGCTTGTTTCTGCAAAATTGCACACATGTGCTGGTAAACATGTGAACTGGTCGTAAATCCCGAACTCTGCACTTTGATATTTGTACCTTTTCAAATATGTGGCGGCATTTCAAATGCGCCAGTGTTTTTTTTTTAACGTCTCGTGCTGTTTACTGATTGAGTAGGTGCTTCTGATGTGGATAAATGATAAGGATCTTGAACAATGAAGAATGACACAGCAATCAATTTAGCAGGTCAGTGTTATTTCTAGCTGGGCTTGTTACAATCTTAATAATGGAATAATGTAGTTGATATCTCTGATGTGTACATTGGCATACTTTACCCCTAAAACAACAGGCACATATATATTAGAAATCTTATAATGATTTCTAACATATCTTCTCTCTTCTTTTGCTCTCATGAAGAGGTGTCATAGATATGAAAAAGGAGGCCATCAGGCCAAGAAAAGAGTGATATTTTTATTCCTGTGAGTGAAAAGAGTGATATTTCTATTCTTGTGAGTGAAAAGAGTGATATTTTGATAGTGATATACACTTTGCTAATCTGTCCTTACACTTCAGAGGAATATTGATACATGACGATTATCTTATAGTGCTTTTGTAGTGTGATTCATGAGTGACACTTGTGTGGATAAAAAGCAACATGCGGTAGAGGTTGGATGTGATCCAAAACACCCATTTCAGTCCTCTCTTTCTTTCTCTGGAATAAGAATCAAAATTTGGGACCTTTGTGTAAATTTCCTCGCACAAACTGTTCTCAAAGTGCCACATAGAGAATTATCAATTTGTAGACAACACTTCTCTTTGTTACATTTACACTAGAAGTTGTTTCTTTATGGAACATATAATCTCTCACTCTCTCTCTCTCTCTCTCTCTCACTCACTCACATTGTTATTATGCCAAAGGAGTTAATCAATTTTTTCCCCGTCTTAGGTCGATAAAGAAAGATGTATATTGTGTAGCACTAAGAACATGGTGAAGGTCTCATGTTTGCACTGATTTAAACACACAAAAAAAGAAGAAAGATAACAAAATGTAACTAAGGCTCCATGTTTACTCCTTTAGCTGCATTTATTTTAAAGATTTGAATCCTAGTAATATGAAGGTCAAGATAAAAAAAAATATAAAGAACAGGATGTTGTTTGCGGTCCAATTCCATTCTCTTTGGACCTCTCCTTTTTTTTTAAATTGTCTGGTGGTTACATGCAGCTTTTAGCTTGTCAAGAATAAATAATCCCATGCTGATTCATACACACCACACCTTTAAGTTATTCCCTGGAAGTAGAACTCTTCCATTTGATTTCAGGAACTGAATCACTTTTTTTTTCATTTTGAAATAAATGTGGCAAATTAATGTCATAGTTAATAATTAAATTTGCACTTGGTTCACTTAAGATATAAAAAATTTGATAATAAAATATGTTCATCCACTGATCACATGGCCAATTTGCTCTTTTCTTAAAGATCTATATAGACAACTACTTAGAAAAATATAGCTGTATGGACATAGATTTTTTTATATTTTTAATATCTAAGATATCAAAGAATCTCCTCCTCATTTAAAAAGTATAGAATTTGAGTTTTTTTTTACTTAGAAAAAAATTATTGAATATTTTATTGGTGCAGGACCAAGTACTGAAATCTGGGGCGAAAAAAAGAATGTTTCTTACTTTAATTACTTTAGTGAAGCCAACAAGTGCAACATGAACTTGTTCAGTAGTACTTGTTTATTTGTTTAACGAAGAAAAATGGCACGGCAAGTCAGGGTTTGAAACTTGGGAAATCATCTAACTTTTTTTTCTTTTTTGGTAAACTTCACCAATGTTAATTTGGGGACGAAAATAAATTTTGATTGATGATTATGAAGTTCGAACTCGAGCTATTAGCTCTCAATCTTCCAATCAATTTTATTAAAATTATTTAACTTTTGCAGTGCCAACATGTAGACCTCATCTTTTTTTATTTTTAATATTTGTGTCACTCATCTTTTTGACAAAACCGTTAATATCTAATTCTTCAGATCAATAAAATATTTAATCCCTGTAACGTTATTGCCACATTACTAATAAAATTAATTTAAAAATATGTCTGACACATAAATATTAACTTACTTAAAGAATAATTTACATGCAGTTTTATTTTATTTCGTTATGACTAAAAAAATTAGTTTTAAAATTAATTTAAAAATATTTTATTTTAAAAATTTTAGTTTTAAAATTTCGTTATAATTCCCGGTCCATCCACGACGTTTCTCAATGATTCTAAAGGTTGCAATCAAGTTGCCTTGGTCAATTATCGCTAAATAAGTGATTAAGATATCTGATTCTATCAAGTTTTCATTTCCTTTGTGACGCTAGAAACAGAGTTATTAGAACATTAATCGCCGGTCATTTTCATTTTGATCGACTAGTTAGTCCGTTCTTTGTTCTTATCATCTACCATGACCCGTGTGGAAACAATAATCAATACATGACTCACAGCTGTATAGTGCGTGTAATGCATCAAAAATTAATAATATTTTCTATAAAAAAAATTTGAACGTTGTTCATTTATATATAAAGCATCGTTATTTTCTATACAAATACGTTACATATTTATTTTTTCATATATATA
>LTAE01000016.1:0-19900 GCA_001647135.1 Pontederia paniculata
CTCCGCCCCCGAGCCCCCGCAGGGGGGATCCCCTGGATCCCCCCTAGACCCCCCTCAGGCTCGCTGATCGGGCAGCGAGACCCTCGTAGGGGACGGGCGGCTTCACCGCCCCAAATATTCGACGGCTGTGATGCGCAGGGGGTCATATGGATTTCCACTGGGTTAAGATTCAAGGCATTATCAATAATTTTAATTCTTGGCCTCTGGGTGGGTGGCTCTCTGAGGGTAACCCACTGACCAACCCATCCAAACAAACCATTCTGTCTCTAATTTCATATTGTCTTTGGGGTATCTGGAGCTGGAGAAATGACCTCTTGTTCAAATTCAAATGGTCTTTTGTATTTTATATGTGTGCACGGGCTTGGGCACATTCTGAAGAGTTTATTAAAAAACCATTAACTTGAGGGACCCTCCGCCCCTAAAGACCTAACTTGGGTCAGGTGGGAGCTCCCTCCTTCGCTCTGTGTTAAGTTAAACACAGATGGGTCCTTCTCTGGACCCGAAGAGGAAGGAGGTGCAAGTTATCTACTTAGATCTTCTAATGGTAGACTTATCTTTGCAGGTGCAGAATCCAGGCGATTCTCCACTGTTATAGCGGCGAAAGCTTAGGATCTAAAGTGAGGACTCCAACATTGCAATCAAATAGGTGTTGCAAACATCTGGATCGAATGTGACTCGACCAACTTGATCTCTATCTTGCAAAAAAAACCTGCTTGTCCATGGAGGGTGTTGAACATTTTGGAGGACTTCTGGACCCTCATTCAAAATTGCGGTCATGTTGTTGTAAAACATATATATCGTGAAGCAAACAAGGCAGCTGACTTCTTAGCGAACTTAACTAGATCTACATCTATGGATGTTTTTTGGCAGGAGGACCCACCTCAAAGCCTCATGAATATTTTATAAGTACTCAGACATCTCCGGTTCTTATTCTAATAGATAATTTCATTCTACTTAAAAAAAGAGCACTAATGAAAGAAGTCTTACAAGAACCTCGCATTTCCATGGCACCAATAAACCAAATGCCCGTGGAAACTCCAAAACTTGATGCATGATTGTTGGATGGTTATGGAATCCTTGATTTTTTTGTTGCTGCCCATATTTACCGAAGAGCAATAGAGCAACAAATTATTTAGCAAATTTAGCTTGAACCTCTTTTGTAGATGATTTTGGATAGGACTCCCCTCCTTGAGAGATCCTTAATTCTTTGTATCAAGTTTTTTTTGGAGTCGTTTAAGTTCGAGATTAAGTTTGAAAAAAATATGTAAGAGAATATAATATTTTTTTGTATATCCAAAATATTAATTATATTTTTATTTTATCTAGTGTTTGGATTGATATGAATAAACTTTTACAAATATATTATACTAGAAACAAATAATATAAAATATGTTTATAATATGAATTTAATCATAAATGAGCATTTGTTTATTTCATTTATAATTATATATTTAATTAGTTATTATTTATGGCAATATACTAATTAATTATTTTTAATAATTAATTAAGGACATTATGTAATATCATATTAATAAATAATATCAGATTATTTATAATATATCTTCAAGAATAAATCTTCATTTCTTAATTTCATTTATATTTATAAATTTAAGTATTTACTATTTATGGTATTACAGTAATTAATCCATATTTGATTAATTAATTAATTAATAATGTTGTATAATATAATATAATATTTTTACATTATTACATAGCATAAATTAATATAATGTATAATTATAAATATATTTCTAATTGATGATTATAATAAATAATATAAAAAATAAATATAAAATCACATGTATAAAAAAATATGATTAAAAAAGTGAAATATAATATATTTTTTAGAAAAATAAGAAATGTGGAATATGTAGTTAAACTAGATGATTTTAAAAAAATAAATATATTTTTATTTTGATGAATATTTACTTTTATTTTTGAAATAATGAGTTATTCTTCTATTTATTTTAAAACTAAACGATCCTTTGAGTTTCCTCATTAATAATCTATCGTTCCTTGAAATAATGTGGAACTAAGCACCACTGTCGTTACAAAAACTTGCACCTGTTCGCAGGTTATTGCTGCTGTTTGCGAACACAATCTCATCCCTCTCTCCAGCAGCTTCCAATGATAAGCTAAAGCCTAAAATATCTGCCGAAATAAAAGAAAAACAAAAAAGAAAAGAGGGAAAAGGAAATAGAAAAAGAATGGGACAACAACCAAGTGTCAAGGTCCCATTGGACCTTCCATTCCACTCACTCTATGTCCCTCTTGCTGTATAAGCTCAAAAATCAAATTTTAGCCCTTTTCTCCCTCATTTCTCTCCTCAAGGGAGAGGAACATCTAGGGTTTGGAGAAGGAGAAAAAAAAGGAAGATCGAGAGAAAAGAAATAAATTGGGCAAAAATAGGTATGTAAATGGATCCCCACATTGACATTGTGCTAATGTGGTTAATTGATTGTCAAATGAGATAGAAACATGAATTTTAGGACTTGTATGATATTAGTTCTGTTTAGGACAACTCATGCACAAAACACTCTTCTTCATGTTCATAGTTATGAATTACTATGAATTAGGATTCATATGACAAAAATTGTATTCTTTGAGCTAATTCTTACTGTTATAGACCCTATTGATTGAGCATGATAATGTATTGAACCGCCATTGATTTTGTATTGACGAAATTCGATAACCTAGAAAAAACCCTAGGTACACAGTTCTGATTTTCAAATTTTCGCGCAAGTCAATCGACCGACCTCAGGGGTGGGTTCAACCAACTATCGGGTTTTTATACGTTAAAGGTCCGACCGACTATATATCGGTCGAACCTAAACGACTCCAGAACTGAGAGTCGGTCAAACTGGGTTCGACCGACCCTCATGTCGGTCGATATCATGTGATATCGGTAGTGAGTGTCGGTCGATGCAGCGCTTGACCGACCCTAAAGTCGGACGACGCCCTTAAGGGAGTCGGTCGACCAACCTGGGGAAGGGATCGACCGACCCAGCCCCAGATTGTATCGTTCTTTAATATTATTAAGTCCTATGATTGATAACCTAGTTCACGTGTTGCATGCTCAACCGTAATATGTTAAATTTTAATGATTGATGTATTGATTGATTAAAATTGTAATTGGACGAATTAATTGGGCGCCTGTCGAGACTGGAAGGGTTGAACCCCTCCATATTGTATTGACCCAGACGTGGAATTTTGATGGATTGATTCGCTCAGAGTCCACGAGAGCTAGTGCGTCCCAGGATTTAGCTAACCCACATTGCCGATCAAGGTTACCCCAATCTCCAATTATCGAATTGGCTCACATAAATTGATTGAATTGAACATAGGGTTGTCCATTTGATGACTGACGGATAAATAGTTCAAGGAACCATATAGATATTATTATTGATGGATCATGGATCCAGATTGTTATTGTAATAAGCAATGCTCATATTGATGGGGACGGTTTCATATGAGAACGACTATATGGGGACGGATTGAGGAAGTCACAACGGGGGCTTCCGGTCATCAAATGATAACAAACAAGATAAGTCTAGCATGGACACATATTGTTATTGATATTGAACATTAGGATGTCTAATATTATTGAATGTTCATGTTAGTCATTGTTATTGATATGAAAATGATTAAAGTCCCAAGATATGACAGCTTAATCATTATTGTTCATTGTTATTTTGATATCATGTTATTTTATTGACCATTATTGCTATTATTATCGTTATTCCCTATTGTTTTACATACTGGGCGAAAGCTCACGGGTTCTGCCCCTGCATTGGATCCTGGAGGCCGACATGCATATGGATGGTGGCGCTGCTCTGACGAGAGGTTGCACATGGCAAGTTATCAAGTATCCAAAAAATCTATTATGTTGTATGGCCAATTAGTAGACCTTTTCCTTATTTTCTATATATCGAGTCTGTTGTACGAGCTATGAGCCCAAGACTATGGTTAACCTTTTGGCGAGTGTTGTAACTTAACGTGTTTAAGTTAACCTTATGTACTCTTATGGTAATATATCGAGTTATGACATTGTTTCCGCTGCTGTTAATTGCTGTAAATTATCGTTTTTCACTGCTATAGAGTATCGTATTCATGTACCGCCCCGGGAGCCTCCTCGACGCGTGGCAGATATCGATTCATCCACGTGTTGAGCGCGCTCGCGAGGAGTTACGTAAGCTCTCCTTGAGCTGCAACACAGCCTCACTCATCGCGAGCATGTAATGAGAAGTCTGCAGGGTGCACCTAAGTGCTACATCAGCAGCTCTCTAGATGAAATTCAAGTCATAATCCCCATGCATCGTTGTGTCGACGATGTCCTCGATATTTCCTGTTGCCAGACTTCATTTTGGGACATCCCTTTTCATATCATTTTGGCAGAATTCAAGTCATTTTCTTTTCTTATCAACATGTTATAAGGAAAATGTATTTGTTCAATCGTGCCCATTGCCAAGTGACATCCATTGCTTATGAACCTTTGTCAATTTTATTCACAAAATTTGATAACTTTCATTTTGTCTAATACAATTTTTGAATATAAAACCAATGGATAATTTTATTGACAACGTCTAAGTAACAGTACGTCAAGTCGGAGGAAAAATTGGCGGACTCTTTTAAGTAATATCATGTCACATTGATCAACTCTTTTTTTTTACATGACACCTTTTTCTCTCATAAAACTATATAACTAATCATGTCTTTGAAACACACACACACACATGTCATCACCCAAATGTCTTATATCTTTGTACCTCGTGAATTATCAAATGGTTCCCTAATAAGTAAAATTTATTGTTCTATTATACAAAACTAAAGTTGGGAGATATGATGATCCATGAGGTTTAAATCCATCATCCCCGATGAATCGATATCTGACCATGTTCTTTATTGTTGAAACAAATAACTTTAGTTAGAATTCCAAAGAAGTTACACATTTTCAATATGTCTAGTTGAGTAGATTATAGTGAAATCTGATTATTTCCTTGTCTGAGAGATGACATTCTTTATACTTCTTAATTGAAGACATTCTTGGAAACACAAGAGTTACTTGAACCTAAATGATGCGTCATTTTCTAGTTCCTAGTATTTCCATATCAACCTAAATCAACCTACAACATAAAAAAATGCAAGAAAAAGGAAACATTAGAAATTTATTACTTGAGGAAGGAAAAAAATGTAAGAAAAAAATTGCATAAACACCTCAGCTTCAACATGATTACATTTATCATACATTGAAACAACGACAAAACCAATTCTCTTTTTTTTCTCTTTTGGAAATCTAGCCAATTGGAGACGACCACACAAATTTGTCTTTTAGATAACTGAAACAAAAAATCATGAAGATCTTTGGCTTTTAAAAAGTCTTGAAGAACCTTAACATGGAGAAGAAGGCGAAAGGTCGTGAGGGGGAGAGCAACGCAGCGACTCCAGGTGGCGCTAGCAAAGGCACATGGAGAAGAAGGCGAAACAATCATCTAGGAGGGACTTGCAGGGGTGCACGGAGAAGAAGGCGAAATGGCAGCAATCTCATCCAAGAGGTGCTCGCGTGGGCAGTGGCGTCGTCTAGGAGGGCCTTGAGATCAAGTGATACCCTAAAAAGTTAATAAAGCTAAACCTTAAACTCATGTGCGAACCATTTTTAAGCCAATCTCATTGAACTGATTTGATGGATTTTAAGTTAAGAAGATGGGTTAAAGGAGTACCATAAATTTAAAGATCTATGATGCTCCATACCTGTGGAGTCAAAAGTGGCTCCACAGGTTCCTTAACCCCTTAATAATAAGACATATCTCATAAGAGGAAGTTTTACGACTCAAAGGAAAAATACATAAGTCTAGTAATCTCTTATTACTACTGAGATTCCAAACAAAGATAAACATGTAAACAAAAAGGGCTCTTATGCTCATGTGCAAATTAGTAGCCTGAGCATCATCGCCGCACATCGTCATGTCATCCATCACTATATAATCTGCAGCTGCAGGAACCAAATGCAGGGGAGATAATTTTTTCATAAACTATGAAGCCCAGATGTGTGATAAACATAATAACAACAATGGAATTAAATTTTATGTTAGCACGATATAGTATTTAGAAAAATGAATCATGATAATATTCGATAGTAGTAATTCCTTACAAGTAAACATCTAATAAAAAATGAATAACAATGATATATATATCTTATGGGTTTACACATGTAAACCCGTTAGTTTTTAAGGGGGTTTGACACCAAAATTTAAATAATCATTCAATGAGTTTACACCCTTACCAAAATTTTTCCGCCAAACTAAAACCCCTTATAAATGTATGGGTTTACATGTAAATGAGTTTACACCCCCATTTTTCTCTATATCTATACTCTTATTCCTCAATAAAATAAAAAGAAGATTGATGCTCAATATGGTTTGATAACTCCATAGGGTTCAGTTATTCAATATAACTCGATAATTCAAGAAGATTTGATATCTAAATATAATTCAACAGTTCAGTACAATTTGATGGTTCAATTTGATTCAATAATTCAATGTGATTTGACCGCTCATTTTAGTTCAATCATTCAATGCAATCCAATAGTTCAATAGGATTCAATAACTTTGCTTTGAGAATATTAGTTGGCTTAATGGAACTTACTTTTCAACTTCTTTAACATCTTAGTTCATTAGGAAGAGTTCTTTAGTTTTATAGGGTGCACCGTGCAAATAATATAACATAATACCGACTGTCAGTGGGAGATCAAGCAACGACAAATGTCCTTTTTAGGGAAGGACAAATCATATGCATTCGGTGAATTCCTTATCAATGAACAAGATGAACGATGGTGCATTAAGTACACCATGGTGACCCTCGATTCAATACTTTTATCTTGCAACCTATTTACTATTTTTTAGTTTGATGGATTAAGAATTAAAAGAAGTAGTGATTCGATAAAAATTTAATAGGAGCATTGAGTGACTCCAATTTAATAAAGAAAAATCATAATGATATTTTAAAATCATTCATATTGATTATAAAGTCTAATAATTGTCGCAGAATGAGTATAAGGAATACAAACATAATCTCGCTCAAAACACTAAACTAATAATATTATAAAGGTGACAATTCATAAAATTTAAACTGAAACATAAATAATTATTGTTCAGATCATATAAAAATAATAGCATGACTAGAGAGAGAGAGAGAGACAGAGGATTAATAGGGAATGAATGGGCTGTTATGGGTGTAATTAATATTTAAATGAAAATCTGGTTTTGAATGAGAGTTAAAAGACCTTAGCAGTTATTTTTCAAAAAACAAAATCCACCAATTCTCGTATTATATATTCACCAAATCTAGTTTAAGATATCTATATACTTCTCTTCCAAGCTTCTAAATTGATATATACTTATTCTTGTAATCGAAATAATGATTGTATAATTTAGTGTAACAATCGACCTGTTACGACCTTGAACATGGAAAATGTCAAGAGCACACTACATTAACATGCTGAGGCACTTTCCGACGCACCTTCTTATTGAAGGTTTTAATAGCAGTTTCAATCTCGAGCCGAGTCGCGCAGTACTTGTCGATATCAATGGTCATAACCTCGAGTTGAGTAGCGTTTGTTAGAATGAATATCAAAAGCTCTAGTTGACGTCTCCGACCAGTAAATCCAGACATGTTGAACATCTTAAGATGACAGTGAGGGCGCTCGGGATGCAGTGTTCTAAGCCTTTTGTTTCGTTCTGCAAATCTGCCGGAGTCTACCTGCATTGCGTACACTTGCAAATATTATGAAATATAAAAAAAGTGTTGGGAAATTCGAAGAACAAAAGTAGAAATATCACAAGAAACACAAAAAAATACACACAGATTTTACGTGGTTCGGAAATGAATCTCCTACGTCCACGGCCGTCGCAGAGAGTTTTTCACTATGTTGATGTTCAAAACCACCCGGGTACATAACCGCTCCAAAGATAACATATATATGATGGAGCTAGGGCAACCGCCCACAAAATAATGAAATTACATATATACTCCTAGAAAAAAATTTCAGTCTCCATTTGCTATCTCCAACAAAAAGAAAAGAAAGAAAGCAAGACAATCAGACAATCTTTCTTAGTTTTTATGATCCATATTCAACTAACAAACCCTACCGAACAAATAATATGTTACAAAGACATGCAACATTTGGTTATTTATAAATTATGAAGTTGAATCTTTCTCCTTTTTACATTAATGGGCGCCCTAATTAATAAATTTTTAAATTCTGAAACTAAAAATTCAAGTTCAATTCAAGACCCTTATTTACAACAAAAATGAAAACAAAAGAAATACCTGATATTTAGTTACAACTACAATAAAATTAAGATTGGATTGTAAACATTCTGTAACTATTGTCTTATTCTACTACTAGTGGCAATACATATAAAAGCCTCATAACAAATCATCATGTGTTTGAGTGGTTGGGGGGACACTTAACGGTGTAGGCATAGGGAAATTTTATGTTCAAGGGGACACTATCTTATCTCGATGTCTCTAGTTTCTTGCACTAATTAATGCCTTATCCTCCTTTACCAATATCATCCAAAAAAACCTCCCAACTAATTTTGCAAAGTCTGTAACATTACTATCGAACCATGTGCTAATTTGATTGAATACTACGGCATTAAAACATAAATTTAAATACTTGGAAGAATCAATCTACAAGTTCTAAAGAAAATTTAGGGCCCAAAACTTTTAGAGCTTCTTTGACCCTTATGATGCATATTCACATAAATCAAACGCATCAGCTGATTATTTTATGAACCAAATAATCATGAACAGGAAGAAAAGCATACATGGACATTGAATGTCTCTAGAAAAGGAGCAGCGCCCACAAAAGAAGCTGCAGAATAAATAAGCTTGGGGAGCACAGTGAGATTCAAGTGTTTCAGATGAACAAGTCGAGCTTGTGGTTCCGGCAAATCGAACACCTGATAAAACAAATATAAATAAATGTAAAGGAAATTAATGTATTTGTTTTCTAAGCAAAAGCAAAAAAAAGAGAAAGATAAAATGAGTATTTCCTTAATGTTGCAGTACCAGAAGTTGTAAATTGTGCAAATCTAATTCAAGAGTCTTTAGATAAGGCAGGCCATGGCGTAGTAGATTGATAACATAGATCAAAGAAGGTGAAGATAGAAAAATCTTAGCTTTTCCAAGCAACAAACTTCCTTTAAATATTAAAGGCACTTCTTCTTCATCGCCATTGTACTCAAAATAAGGTATCCATCGCGCAAGCAACATAGAGAAAATCTCTTTGTCCTTGATGTAGCAACAAATGAGAGCCATCTGTCAAGCACATTCTCATCTCTAGCATCAAAGTGAAATGAAGTTGTTAAATCTTCAATGTGTACTCCATGGTGGCACTGCAAGATGGTGTCTACACTATGAATAAACTTCTTGGCGATTTTCCTACCGACATTGCTACCCATTGGATTCCATTTATTCATATCATAATCATCATCTGGCGGTGTCAAGATGGCTTCAAGCTTCTTGACAGTTTTAGTGGGAAGCACATGAGTAGCATTTAAGAGAAGCCTTGGGGTATGTTTCCATAAGTCTCTCCACCTACGTGATACCACACTCGACCTAACGGCCTCTTTCAGATCTAGTAGTGATACTATCTTAATGAGGATGTCCTGTAATTTAATGAACAAAGGGGTTAGCATTGAAAAAGGTAACAAAAAAAAAAGAATCAGGCATATTATGCAGAATAAATACTTAAGCATCATGAATGGAGAGTCCGCACATATACATTAATTTCTGACCACCACAAAGAATCACACATAAATAGAAATCTGTAACTAATATCGCCAATTACTATTTCTGAAAGAATAAGATTTGCACAATGTTTTTTCCTTCCTGAATTATAATTGATACAGAATAATTTATTTTAGCTCTGGAATTTCTTCAATGGAAGATCTACGCTTCTTCTTCCCCATCACATTTAACTTTCGCCTGACACCCTTCTACAATCAGAAAACTGTATTTTGATCACTTAGAGGTTGGACTCAAATTAAGCTGTGATTTTGAGCCAAAATGACTATTTGCATATGCACAACACACAGCTTTAACTCTGAACTATTAAGTAAACAGCACAAGTCTTCGGATGAAACATTGTTCAATCTGATAAGAGCAAATGAAACACTCTATGTACAGAACAAAGGAGAGTATACATAGCCTCCACTGAGTTGAAAGAGCTACAAAAATGTGCAGAGATTAGCGGAACATCAAATACAAGTAGTTCGAACTTAAAATCAATAATCATGACACCAAGCATGACCATGGAACATTTCGGAACACTCCTTATTGATGACCATGAAGCAGATTAGCGGCAGGTTCGATATACTCAAATAAAGTTCACTACTCCTAACACTTGTGGCACCAATAAATTGAACAAATCAAAATAAGAAAGAAGATAAAAAAAAATGAAGAGCTGAACAAAAACAATATTGCACTGATTGCCATAAGCAATAGCACATTAGATTTTTGACGGAGTGGCTTGGAATGCCATCATACAAGCCTTAACCATCATGAACTTCCCCCTCAGATTTATCACATGGATAAAACAACCCATTTCCTCACATTTCTTCACTTGCTGCATAAATGGTTCTTACTCCTGTTCATTTAGAAGTAATTGTAAGATCAGGCAGGGGATACCCTGGCACCATATATTTTCATCATAGTTTCACGACTTTTCTCCTCTCTAATGAGACAAGCAGAATTGGACATCTCAATTAAACCTTTTACACTAAACAATTTCCCTCTCAGTCACCTACTATTTTTTGCTAATGTATCCTTATATGCCTTGCTGCCAATAAAAGGAATTGCAGAACACCATGAAATATTTAATCTCTATGGTCACCTCAAAAACCAACGGATAAACAGGGAGAAAACTGAGATTCACTTGCCAAAGAAGTTTGATAACAAAAGAAAAGCAAACATCAAACAGCTCGTTGGCATGCCAATCGGAAACTTCACATTTAAGTACCTAGGGGTCCCCATCTCCTTTAAGTTTCTTAATACTAACCAGCAAAACTATCTCCCTGAAAAATATCACTCTAAACTAGCAGGATGGAAACATAAAACCTTAACACAGACTGGTAAAACCACGTTGATTAAATTTGCGCTAAACACCATTCCAAACTTCTCTCTAAGCTCCACTCGTATATCAAATGGGGATATAGAATCTCTTGAAAAGCACTCCAGATCTTTTCTTTGGTCCTCAGACGGCAGTAGAAGAGGTTTGCCACTTGATCAATTGGAACTCAGTTCAACTGTCAAAGGAAACTGGGGAGTTGGCAATCGGAATCTATTCCACATTAGAACTTCTTTACTAGCTAGAAATCTCATTAATGTGTTGAATGGGAAACAAGACCTCTGGGTGCAGCTTGTAGCCAATAAATATGGCTGCATGCACCCTGGTCCTGCTCAAATTCAGACACTAATCAGGCATGGTCCTGAAAGATATTAAGGAATGCTCTAGATTGTTAGAGAATCTAAACTTATCATTTGTAAAGATTTAATATTATCCAGATCTGATATTATCTAGATTTATGTTTATCTAAATTAGTAGGATCATGTATTATATATAGTACATGAAAGGATCAGATGGATAACCACCAATGTCTATCTAATCTAACTAGAGAAGATCATCTAATCTAAACTAATCTAGATAAACATAAATCTAAATAATATCAGATCTGGATAACAACAGATTTGAATAATATTAAATCTTTACAAATGATAAAATTAGATTCTCTAATATAGATGAGATCAGACAAGGCATTAAAAGATAAACAGGAGATGCAAGCAAACTAGTTGCTACAAGACCCCTGGATTTTTTGTATGCCATAGCACTCAAAATAAAAAATATACTTTATCTATTAAATATATTTATCTAACCAAATAAAATTACTGCCTAATCCATAAGTCATAAAGAACAATCTAAATAAATCATAACAATCTAACAGTTTTGATAAACCCAACTTAAATATTATATTTGAGTCTTAAGTCTTAAGATCCCGGGCATCTGGCAAATAAGAAATAAAAACAAAACCTAAAACCTTCGATCAAGTGCAGAACTCGAGTAGCTCAAGTTGCAGTGATACTCACTGCACGAAGATTTTGCATGCCAAGAAACGTCGTTTAGAGAGAGAGAGAGAGAGAGACGCACCAGCACCAGCCAAGGGAGGTCTACCTTGTTCGACAGCAGCGAGACGAGAGAGAGACGCACCAACACCAGGGAAGATTCTAAGCCGGGGCTTTTATATTCTCAGACAACTTCGACAGGTCCAAATAGAAAACTAAGGGGGCGATCTAAATAATCAATAAAATAGATTATTATTTTATAAATTATCGATAATAGCACATTATAATATTTTGGTAAATATTAATAACATAAATAGAAAATTACTAAAGTATTCTAAAAAACATTGAATTTTAATCATATATTAATTTATATAAATAAAAAAATAAAATTAAAAAATTGAGTTTGAATAAAATTTATGAAGTTTATAATTCATAAAATAATTTTAGAAAATCAAGAAGATGTTAAATAATAATATTTTTAATAAAATATAAATATTTTGAAAATTCGGTTAAATAGATAAATTTGTCAAAATGGATATCATCATACTGGTAATTTGGAAAGACACCTCTAATAGTTGTTATATTGATTACTAGTAAGGTGATAATCTAAATTATCAGAGAAATAAAAATTATCGATAATATGTTACAGCCAAACGAAATAATATGGTGGGCCCTGAAAATTTTAATTTAAATAATCGATAATTTAGATAGATTATCTCATACCAAATTCTATTTCTCAACATGAATTTGAGTAGGTTTTGAAAATTAGATTTTTTTCATTGGTTTATTCCTTTAGATTTTTTGAGTTATTAAAAAAGTCCATCGGTCTATGATATAAAAAGATTAAAAAATAAATTATTAACTTAAACTCATAAACTACTACCTATCTCATAATTTTTAGGATGATTTCTTTTATCACCCTCTCTACACTATAAATTTATAAAAAAATAATTCATAAAATTATTTTAAATTATCGATCAAGTCCTTCCATACAAAATTCAATTTACTTTTGTTTTATCCTTTCCTCTTAAATATAAGAAAAATACTTAAAAAAATCATGACAATATTATTAAAATATTTCAAGATTATTAAAAAATAATTATTAAATATTATGTGTACTATTACTCTATTGCTTTTATATTCGTATTGTTATAAAAAAGTTAAGGGTAAAAATAATATTTTTTTTCAACAGCCATGTCGATCCTCTTACGCCTAATTAAAACATTTTTTATTATTTTGTTGTACTTTATTTGTTCTCTCGTACATATAGGATGTTTAGGCTTATTGTTTCGATAAAAACAGAATTTGCTTTTTATTATGATTATTTGTCTTTATCATTATAGCATATAAGACTTTATTTGCCTTTATCACTATAGTTATTTTTTCTTCAAACTTGTCTGTTGTTGATAATATTTTTTTATTTGTTTACATTTAGAAAACTTTTCTTTTCTCCATAGTCAATTTTGGTAGAAAACTTATCTGTTGACTTGTCTGTTGCCTTGTAGGATTTTAAATAAGAAAGTACCTTAACACAAGCATTCCATTCTTTGATTTTGTCATGAGAGCAGAAGGAATTGATCCGTTGAGTTAGTTGTTTGTTAAATTTCTGCAACAAGATAATTATATTATGAGGCATAAATATATGAAATCCTAACAACGTTACTACCCCAAGAAAAAATTCCCATAGACATACACATGATGGATTTTCAAAAGAACCAGTAGACATGAACAGAAGCATCATAGCCAATATAAGAAGTAAAGTGTTGTGTCCTTCAGCTATCTTTATTAACATAAGGTCAAGAGATCAATGTACTTACAGGATCTTGAGAGATGGTAACTTCACTAAATCAGCAGGTATTGGTCCCCTCAAGTTGTTGTAGGACAAGTCCCTGAAAAATTAAGTTATTTATGAATAGTTGCTTTCATGTATCTAAGTTAATATTGCGTTACTGCAGTTTGTACAGCTTCTGATAAGAATGTCAATTGAGGAAAACAAATGGTGAAAATTTCAGTTATAGGAGTTGGATCCCGTAGCACTTAAAGGTACTGCAATGCATTTTAGTTCATCAGTACAACCTGCAATTACCTCCTTCGTAGTACCACTGCCAAGAGGCAAATGTGACACTCACAAAGTACTGATCCTTGGGGCACCGGTTGTGTTGAAACTTGAAATAGCAGTGAAGAACTCCAGAAACAGATATAAGTCTTTACACGCACATATACACAATGTTTACAGATACATATATAAGCTGTGATAAGTTGTGGTCGTGTGATTGTGTGCAAGATGGGTTGTTATGGTGGGTTGTTATGGTTGTTGTAAATAATGGTGCCTAGTTGTAAGGATCGCGTAGTATGTGGGATGACTAGGTACAGAGGTTAGTTGATGAATGTATTCCAATAGACCCCCTCAAGTTGGACAGGATCTCTGATACAGTCGAAGCTTGTCCCGAAGTGAGTTGAACCGAGCTCCGGCAAGAGGCTTTGTCATGACATCTGCTATTTGATCTTTGGAGGATATGTACTGAACGCTTAATCTGTGACCTGCAACCTCTTCCCGAACAAAGTGAAAGTCTATCTCTATATGTTTGGTACGAGCATGGAAAATTGGATTTGCCGTCAAGTAAGTTGCTCCTATATTATCGCACCATAGAATCGGAGATGCGGCTGTTTGTTGATGAAGTTCTTTGAGGAGTTGTTTGAGCCAAAGGAGTTCAGCAGTGGCATCGGCAATGGCTTTGTATTCGGATTCTGTGGATGATCTCGAAACTGTTTTCTGTTTCCTTGCCGCCCATGTGATTAAGTTAGGACCAAGGTAGATGGCATGTCCGCCAATTGACTTTCGATCATTAATACTGCCCGCCCAGTCTGCATCAGAGAACGCTTGGAGCTGTTGAGAAGTCGACGGGGTGATTAACAGGCCTAAATCTTCAGTAGCTTTGAGATAACGTAGAATCCGCTTACAATGTTGCCAATGTTCAGGAGATGGTGCATGCATTACTTGACACACAGAGTTGACAGCAAAGGCTATGTCTGGTCTTGTGATGGAGAGATATTGTAAAGCCCCAACTGTTTGGCGAAATAATGTAGGATCATGGCAGTGTAAGTCATTACATGGTTGAAATTTTGTGCCAACAGCAAGAGGTGATTTAGCTAGTTTGCAGTTTAACATGTGAGCTCTTTCGAGAATGTCACGGATATATTGCTTTTGTGACAGTAAAATGCCCTTCCTGTTCTTAATAACTTCAACTCCTAGAAAAAAGTGTAGATCACCGAGATCACGTACTGCAAAACGTTGATGAAGATGGCAGACCACTTCTTCTATCATTTGAGGAGATGATCCTGTTATTATGAGATCGTCAACGTAAACTAAGACATAGAGAATATTGTGCTGGCGCTGAAATATAAAGAGAGATGTGTCTGCTACTGAGTTGATGAAGCCAAACTGACGAAGAGCACCAGCAAGCGTGTTAACCCAGGTACGTGGTGCCTGTTTCAAGCCATATATGGATTTTTTGAGGAGACAAACATGATCTGGTCTAGTAGTATCAGTAAATCCTGGAGGTTGTATCATGTAAACTGTTTCAGATAGTGAACCATGAAGAAATGCGTTGCCGATGTCAAGTTGCCTGAGCTGCCAACCTTGAGAAACTGCAATAGACAAAACTACTCGTATTGTTGTTGTCTTTATCACTGGGCTGAAAGTGTCTGAGAAGTCAACTCCTGGGCGTTGATGAAATCCCTTTGCGACAAGTCTTGCCTTGTAGCGATCAATGGTACCATCGGGCTTGTATTTTGTCCTGAACAACCACCTGCACCCAACAACATTCATAGAAGAATTTCGAGGGACCAGGCATCATGTGCCATTTTGAACGAGAGCATTAAACTCCTCATCCATGGCTCTGCGCCAATGATTGTGTTTGGTAGCAGAAGAGAAATTTGTGGGAGGTGGATCTGTTGTGCTGTTAATAACTAGAGCTTTAAGTCCTGCTAGTTCTCTGTAGTTGATTGGTGGTTTAGTTCTGAGACGTTTACATATTGGTTGTGTTGCTGGTGATTGTCCTGAGATGGAGGATACAGAGGAGGTTGATGGTGATGATGTGTCAGGTGTGTTGATGTTTATAGAGGATGTTGTAGCAGTCGGTAAATTTATGACTAGCCAAGGTGAATAAGAAGATGTGTGCTGTAGGGAAGGATTTTTGTTGCAGGTTGTGGCAAAGGGAAAAATCTGCTCATCGAATGTTACATGTTTAGCAATATACGTGCGACCTGTATAACGATCATAGCAGCGATACCCTGCAGTGTTAGGAGGGTACCCGAGAAAGATACATGGCGTGGAGTGTGGTGCAAATTTATGTCTGTTATATGGACGCGTGAGTGGGTATGCAGCACAACCAAAAGTACGCAAATGTTTGTAGTCAGGCTGGTGATGATGGAGAAGGAAATATGGTGACTGAGATTGTGTAACAGTAGAAGGTAAGCAGTTGATGAGATGAACAGCAGTCTCTGCAGCGAAGTGCCAAAATCTGAATGGTAAAGACGCATGAATAAGTAGAGTTAAAGTTGTTTCTATGATGTGGCGTATCTTTCTTTCCACGGTGCCATTTTGTTCATGGGTGTGTGCACATGTTAATCGGTGTGTAATTCCATGGTTTTTGAGGTAAGGTGACAAAGCTATAAACTCCCCTCCTCGGTCTGTCTGAATTGCTTTTATTTTGGTGTTAAACTGACGCTCAATAGAGAGATGAAACTGAGGAAACATATATGCAACATCTGATTTATTGACAATAGGGAAAATCCAAGAAAAGCGACTGAAGTCATCAACAATTACAAGAAAATAACGATGACCGTTGGAAGATAACACAGGTGCCGGACCCCAAACATCAGCGAATAGGAGTTCAAGTGATCCTGTGCTACAATTATTAGACAATGGGAGTGAATGTCTTGTTGCTTTTCCTTGAGTGCAGGCTGAACAGAGAGGTAGACGACGGGAGCCAGTGATCGACGGTAGAATCTGGTGAAGAGTTTTGGAATGTGGATGACCGAGGCGAGCATGCCAGGTGATGACTTTTGTGAGTTGCACGGATGGAGACTGCAATGGCGGAAGATGGTACAACCCATCTTTAATTTGGCCTCTNTCGGTCTGTCTGAATTGCTTTTATTTTGGTGTTAAACTGACGCTCAATAGAGAGATGAAACTGAGGAAACATATATGCAACATCTGATTTATTGACAATAGGGAAAATCCAAGAAAAGCGACTGAAGTCATCAACAATTACAAGAAAATAACGATGACCGTTGGAAGATAACACAGGTGCCGGACCCCAAACATCAGCGAATAGGAGTTCAAGTGATCCTGTGCTACAATTATTAGACAATGGGAGTGAATGTCTTGTTGCTTTTCCTTGAGTGCAGGCTGAACAGAGAGGTAGACGACGGGAGCCAGTGATCGACGGTAGAATCTGGTGAAGAGTTTTGGAATGTGGATGACCGAGGCGAGCATGCCAGGTGATGACTTTTGTGAGTTGCACGGATGGAGACTGCAATGGCGGAAGATGGTACAACCCATCTTTAATTTGGCCTCTCAGAAGTGTTTGATGAGTTATGTTGTCCTTCACAAGAAAATGGTTAGGATGGAATTCAAAGTAGCATCTGTTATCTCTTGTAAATTGGTGTACAGAGAGCAATTTTCTTGAAATATTAGGTACATGAAGAACATTTGAAAGAGTGAGAGAACAATTTTCTGTGCTTATAGAGGAAGTACCAGTGTTGGAAATGGAAAGTAACTCACCACTGCCAACTTGGACATGCTCAGTTCCAGAATATGTTGTTGCAGACTGTAGAGCTTGAATGTCTGGTGTAACGTGGTGCGTCGCTCCGGTGTCAGGATACCATTCGTTGTAGGCTCCAAGTAGAGAAGCTGTTGATGTTTGAGCCCGTGGTGTTTGTTGAACTACCGAATGTGCCTGTGGAGGCATTGTAGTAGAGTGTCTATACCAGCAGTTGTATGGAGAATGTCCAGTTACTCCACACACCGGGCATGGACCACGATTAGAGGTGAAGCGTCCACGTCCACGTCCACGTCCTCGTTGATTACCTTGTGCTGAGTTGTATCGAGATGCAAGTGGATTGTTGTATGTTGCAGACTTTTGAGTTTTGGTGTAGTTTGCACTTGGAGAGAACGATTCAGCAGAACGTTGTTGATGAATGCGAATTTCATGACTAGAGAGTAAGCTTTGGAGTTCTGGAAAAGAAATTGGTGTTGTACGAGATGAGAGGGATGAAACAGCATTGTTAAAGTCACTGTGGAGGTTATTGAAAATTATAGCATTATAGCTGGAGGTGGAGAGAGGTTGGCCAGCGGCAGCTAGCTCATCGGCAAGGTATTTGGTTTGTCGAAGGAATTGAGAAATAGTTGAGTCACCTTGTTTCAGGTTTTGAAGCTGCATTTTTATCTGCAAGAGTCTTGTTTCGGATGGGGCACCATATGCTTGGTGTAAAGCCTGCCACAGAGCTCTTGATGTTTTTAGGCCAACTGCTATTGGTAAGACCTCTTCTGACAGTGAGCACAGGAGCCAACTAAGGAGTAGTTGATCTCTCTTTTTCCACTCTTGTATTTGAGTTGGTGTGCTGGAGCTAGTAGATGAGATTGGTGAATGAGGAGGAGGACATGGAGTGGTGCCGTCTAAAAAACCTTCAAGTCCGAAGCTGGTAATGAGAGGAAGAAGTTGTGTTATCCAGAGAAGATAATTGGATGATGTTAATTTGATGGAAACAAAATGACTGGCCTGATTGATAGAGGGCATTGGGGAAGAGAAGATTCTGTAACAACAGTAGATGTGGATGAAGCTGATGGAGGAGAAGGAGAAGTTGCCATTTGAACCAGGTTCTGATACCATGAAGAACTCCAGAAACATATATAAGTCTTTACACGCACATATACACAATGTTTACAGATACATATAGAAGCTGTGATAAGTTGTGGTCGTGTGATTGTGTGCAATATGGGTTGTTATGGTGGGTTGTTATGGTTGTTGTAAATAATGGTGCCTAGTTGTAAGGATCACGTAGTATGTGGGATGACTAGGTACAGAGGTTAGTTGATGAATGTATTCCAATAAGCAGTTCACCCCATCCCAAGTGAGATCTCTCGGAACGCATGGATCCCCCATCCAATTTCTCTTGACATCATATGTACCACTCCTTAATTGCTATCATGGCATCGACTAACAATCCAAACACACACAAAAATGTACTGTTTCAGTAGACATGTCCTGCAATATGAGAGGGGAACGTATACCGTCGCCATTATCCGATGTTGCAACGATGCTGTTCATAGCTGCAAAGATCTCCGGAGCATTAAGGACCGATGGAAGGGTGGAAGTTGCTGTGGCAACCAGAGAGAGGTTGTGCTGACCGTATCGTTTGAAGGGGCATCAAAAGGACCAGGTTGAATATTATGCACTGTTGTTTGGACGGAAACATCAGTCCAGGCGGCCGGAGCGATGTGAGTTGTCCAAATGTAGCGACTGTGATGCACGGGTACGCAGGTAAGGAGGGAGTACCCGTACCAGGTACGTACCGGGTACGGGTACTCCTTAGGTACGCATGGGTACTCGTACCCACAACTCGGGTACGTACTAATATTAAAATATATTATTTTTTAAAGTGGGTACTTATTTGGGTACGTTGGGGTACTTATCTGGGTACGCAAGACATCTTTTAGAAGAACAAGAAAAGAAAAGGAGCAGTAATGGTGGACTTCCACCGGCGATGGAGA